>JAGFPH010002848.1:96774-107234 GCA_018207615.1 Philaenus spumarius | reverse complement strand
TTGTTAAAAAATGATTTCTTCAAAACTACCGAATGGATTGGAATGAAATTTGGTATGTAGCTTCCTCTAGGGCCATAGGTGCTTACTAAGAAAGGGTTTGAAAAAATTCGAAATTTTAGGGGGGTTTGGTGATCAAAGTTATTAAATCACGATTTCTTCAAAACTACCGACCGGATTGGAATGAAATTTGGTATGTAGCTTCCTCTAGGGCTATAGGTGCTCACTAAGAAAGGGTATGAAAAATTTCGAAATTTTATGAGGGGTTTTTGGAGATCAAAGTTACTAAAATCATAATTTCAGATCTTTTATTATTATGACAATAGTGCTTTTATTATTTAAGATCTATATATATAAAAGCCAAATACCACTCACTGACTGAACACTTAAAAAGAATACAATTACGTTAAAAAGACTGAAAATACCAACCACCACGGGCAACGCCGTACGGGTCAGCTAGTATATATATATATATATATATATATACCTTTTCCGAACTACATGTACAAATAGCAAGTCTTCCCTTTAAATAGTTTAGTGTTAGGCCTACATATTATAATAACAGTAACACATTGGTATTACTTGTTAAAACTAATCATTTCTGACAAAATAATTCGATTCTCTAGTGTTATGATTCGGAACTAATAATTTTTTTTTCATTTCAGGTTGGCACATTGAAAAACACTCGTTACATTACCGTCACCTCTACCCTGGAGAAGAGTTTGGTAGAACCTACCGAAGCGCCTTCAATGAGCACTGAACCTCTAACAGAAAACATTCTAGCTACAACCGCCAACGCCTACGACAAAGAACCTCCACTCGATTCGTCCATCGCAACTCTACCGCCCATTGCACTCGCAGGTGACGCCGAAACACCTCCTCTTGAAACCATGACGGAAACGTTCAGCACAACCCAGCTTTTGCTTAAGACGCACATCCTTCCGGTAGTCTACGGCGGTACCAACACCAGCAGATACACTCTGGTTCAATCGTACCATATCACTAGGATAGTGTCAGCGATTAAAACTTTACCGCCGATGGAAGTTTACCAGTTCGTTCCCAGCAAAACTCTCAATGAATTTAACACAAGGTTGGATGAAGCAGGATCGGAATTGCATCTGGAACTTGAGTTTGGCGATAACAACGATCAAGACGACGATGAGCATCCGCACACTGCCAGAGCGTTCCCTCCGGATTTGGATCTTGCAAATGTAGGTTCAGATTTCGATCTGTCCGACGTAGATAAATCAAGATTCCCTGAACATTTAAGGCTCAAGAAAGCTCACCATCCTTCCAGCACACCACCTCCAGAACCAACAACACCTGCTTTATCTCCAGAACAGCTCCAGCAGTTGGCATTATTGCGATTCCTAAATCCAAACGCAGCCATTCCTCAAGTGATAACCACTTCCAAACCGGTTCTTAAACTGGAAACTGTTTACGAAAGCCATGTTATACCTATCTTCAACGGACAGTCGACTATCTTGAGTACGCTGTCGAGACCCATCGCAACTCTTAGTAAAACAGAATATGAGTACGGAACGAGTACGTTAGCCATGCCTCAACAGCTGATTCAAACTCAGCTCAATCCACTATTCCCGCAACAACAGCAACAGTTCGCGATAACCTCGTCCCCGGTTGTAACCCAAACTATGGTTACGGCGACGGAAAGCAAGGTTCTCAAACTCACTTTCGGCGCGAAGACGGCCTACACTACACTCTTCTCGACCAGAGTCGTTCCAACAGTTCTTACGACGTACCTAACAGCCTCTGTGCCTGTTCAACCGACAGCTCAAGGTTTCCCCGGTTTCTTCCCAGCGCCTTACAATCCGTTCTCGTTCGTAGGTTGAAAACCTGTTTGTGCCAAAAACAAAATAACCTCAATTGTGACTTTTGCTCAGAAAATTTTGGGGAACTAAAACGGGTAGTTGGAAATCTATTCAGGAAATTAATGCTCATTTATTTCTATACGTATTCATCTACAGTACATTGTAATCTTCCGAAGTGCAATGTACGTACAGGATTGAACAATTCAAACGATGAAGTTTTTGCAATTATTTAAACCATTTTTTCATATTTTTCATGCATTTTATTGTAAATACCACCTAATCGTGTAAATAGTCTAATTAATTTCCTGATATATTTGTCTATACGTTCCCCGAAATTTCACGTTACCAGATGAAATTTTCCTGTTTGTTGGAATCCCAAGAGTGGTTTCAGAGTGCAGTTTTAAGTTTGTGATTTACAGAAACAAGTTTTGAGTGAAATAGGAAAGTGAACTTGGACGCGTTTTGTGTAGAAAGATTAAGACTTAAAGTGATATGGTAAAACGATATATTAAATATTTATTTTGATATAAAAGTTTTATTTAGCTTTTACAAACATTGAACTACCATTGATATAACTAAAAAAAGGACGAATAAGAAATTAAGTATTAATTATATTGAGTTTTAATAATTAATACAAATTACTGTTCTTAAATTAATTGTAGAGAGATTATACATCAATACTTTAAACGATAAAAATTACCCCCTCGACCAAACCAAACCTCAAACCTTTCTTTTCGACGTTTTCAATTTTCAACTCCACCAGTCTGATTCTCGTATTTTAATGATCGATTCAGATCAATTTGTAATATTAACTTATCGGTCTAGCCGTTCCACCGGCATAATTCATTTTTATCAGAGCAGATATTTTATTCACGTTCCAGCGGCGAAGAAAATAATAAAAATGGAAATAAAAATGTTATACCATCAGACTGCAATTAATGGCAGTATCGATTTTAGATTAAAAGGGAGTTTTCATTGGAAATAAACGACATGAATACTAACGAGCGAGTAATTTGGTTTCGTTTGCTACAATAATTCCTCCCTGTGTGTCTCTCTCTCTCTCTCTTTAAATGAATACTATTTCTTTCGCCAAGTTTCTTGTAAATATCATTTATCATCAACTTGTAATTATATTTTGTTTAGTGTTTAGTATATTTTCATTTTGTATGTATCCTGTATAAATTATGTATTTTTTGTAATAAATGTCCTTCTTGGAATTGTTGGTTTTATTTAACTGTATAACTTGTATCCTGCAATTAGTACGACTGTTAATTACAGTTTGTTACAACAATCTAGTTTTATCCAAACAATATTCCTCATTGAAATAATATCGTAACTTACAATTCAATTTCTTTTAATTATGGCGAATATACACTATTTTTAACGATAAATCAGATTTTTATGTACGACACATTTAATTTAACTTGTTGATGGTGATTCATTTTGATGTTGAGTTTAGAGTCGCATCAATTGCATGATTTTGATGATTTTTGTCCGCCATATTAAATTTAACTCGAATCAAATTTAACGGAAATGTTGTTGTACGGTACCTTATTTTTATCTGCATTTTAATGAGAAATTTAACCTTGAAAACAAATTTAGATATTCCGTTTTTTCTTAATTAATTAAAATCAGTAAAATTTAAAAAAAATCAATAAAATTAAAACTTTATCGGATTACCGTAGCCAAAAATGTATTTTATACATCCTGTGTGAGACCTTTTTTTCTTCCAATATTTATTTTCTGCGGACCAATAATGGCAGTTGTTTCTGTTAACACTTTCAACGTGAATTTAGCTTCAACAGAGTAAACAACATATTTATTTAATAAAATAACTTGGATTAATTTCGTTCATTTTTTTTTTAATTCTCCCCAACGAAATAAGATAATTAAATTCTGGTCTACCAATTAATTTATCGTTCAATTATTTCACTCAGAAATAAGTATTACAAACAAAAAATCCATTAAAAATACACCCAAATAAAAGGTAGCAAAGCAATTGTGTATATCTTAAATAGTTTCTTAAAATCACGACATTTTTTAAGTCTCACGTCAGCCGTCTGATTTGTAAAAATCAGTAATTTGTTTCAATGTTAAAGTTATTTAAAATTTTGGAAATTACATGTGCCCATTTTTGGGTGACAGGGTTTTAAGTCAATCTTTTGCTTTCTTAAATATCATAAACTCTCAATAAAATCTTTATCGACAATTTCTTCTGGACTTAAATATTTTAAATAACTTTAAAATACATATTTTGAAAATTGTTTTTAATATTTCCTAACGTTAACATTATAGTAGCACTGTAACTGACGTGCCATTCTAACAAATCTTTAATTATTTACATCGAACAATAAGACAAAGTCATTATCGTAAGTTATATGTGTATACAGGGTGTTACAAAAATGTGTGATGGGCTATACAGGACCTGATTCTACATGCAAAAATAAGTCGAAAATGTAGAATAACATTTTTTCGATTTCGGCTTAGTTTAGCCGTAATCCGCCATTTTGTTTTTTTACAAAAACTCACTGTAACTTTGGAAATAGATAAGATATCGACTTCAAATTTGCAATAAGCATTTTATATGTTACGATTAACAAGCGTACCAAACGCAAAGAATTTATTTTTATAATTTTCAAAATGGCGGCCGTTACAAATTTTTAACGTAATATATCTTTAAAACCGTTAACTTTACAAAAAAATTACAAGAGACAAAATATTTTCCTTTTTTAACGACAGACAAAATGCTTTTGTTGTAGTTTCAGTAGGTCAAAGGACAACCGAGTTATCGACAAAAAACATAATTTCTTGGTAATTGTCTACAACGAAAATTAGCCTAAAACCACAATTTTTTGAAATTGAACAATTTGTGCAGTTGTTGTAAAAAAACAAAATGGCGGATTACGGCTAAACTAAGCCGAAATCGAAAAAATGTTATACTACATTTTCGACTTATTTTTGCATGTAGAATCAGGTCCTGTATAGCCCATCACACATTTTTGTAACACCCTGTATCCGTTTACATTGACTTTGTTACATTTATATAGATCATCGTTATCCAGGGTGATTGATATTAGTGGGCCAGGTGTGTCTCGTAAAATCTATAGACATATTAAACAAGTTGAACAGTAATTCCCCTAGACTTTTAGTTGTGTTTAATTTGGTGACTTTGAAATTTTTATCTTACCCCCCATTTTTCCGATTTAGCCGCCAACTTTAGAAATTCCTATGGAACACCCTATATTTTATAGATAGGGTGTTAAATAAGACATTAGAAGTTGAACGCCACATTGGAAAAATGGCGGATAAGATAAGAATTTCAAAGTCACCAAATTAAAAAGAACTACAGTAATAGTCCAGAGGATACTATTTAACTTTTTTTATTAGCTCTTATTGATTTCAAGAAAAACATGTGGCACACTTATGTCAATCACCATGTACATACATGATGGCAAAAAAGTTACGGATCCATTGTTTCTCATCTTCTATTTCACATAAATTCCAGGAGACACAATGTTTAATTCCTACCTATTCTATTTAATGCGTGTGAAATTTATTTTTCAAAATACAACCTAATTCACAAATGTGTATATTCAATTTTGCATACAGAGTGATTCACGAAGATATGCAGAAACTCATTCTAAATGTAAAAGTAAAAAAGCTATAAACATACGTCCGGAAATGTTTTGTTTTCCACATATCCGCCATTTTGTTTTATTTACTAAATAATTCATATCTAGAGAATGTTTGACTGAGTTCAAGCTTGGCATGTAATTTAACCTAACAATGATCTATCTCAATAAAAATAAGCGATTATATCCAATTATGCGTTTTACTTTCTCCCCCCTATACGCAGTATATGGAGAAAGTATTGTTTTCGTCCAAATTTTCGAATTTCAATATTTAGTGGAATTATCTGTTTTGGTGCTCCCTGAACTCCAAACAATTGTTTAGTGGAATTATCTGTGTTGGTGCTCCCTAAACCCAAAAATATTTTTAGTTTAATTATTTGTTTTTGAGCTTACTGAACCCAAAAAGTGTTTTTTTTTTTTTATGTTTGTCCGTGTGTCTGTTAGGATGTGTACACAGAGCTGGAGACCATACTAACGGTCCGATTTTGATGAAATTTGGTATGTAGGTGTAGTTCTGGAATATCTACAGGAGTTTTTTTTTAAAATTTTTGATTTTTAAGGGGTTTTACCACCAAAAATGGTCAAAAAACGAGAAAAATCTAAATTTCTCAAAAACAGCTTCGATACAATTTGGCTTATTTATTTTGTAACCCTTAATGTACTCTACCATATGCAAAAAAAGACATCAATCTAAAAATTATCGTTTAGGTAATAATAATAATAACAGATTTCTGGGGGTTTTGGTAAAAAAAGGGGATTGTTTTAAAAAAATGTGTAAAACCTTTTTTCGTGCATCTAGGCCTATACAGGCCTAATTGACATGTTTGGTGCAAATTTGTTCGAAATCGATAGAATAGTTTTAATAATAATAATAATATTTATCAGTTAGTCTCCTAATTTAATGTGCCCCCCCCTTTATTTTAATACAATTATGAATCACAGTGAATCTGTTTAATAATTTAAATATATTTGTGAGAAAGTATGTGACAGTTCCTGGTACTAAGGGAGGATTTTAAAATATTTCTTATTTAAGGGTTGAAACAACCCCTAAAACCATGAATATTGTTTGTTTTATATCTCAAAAACGAAATGGCGTAGGAACGTGACATTTGGTACACAGATTGTTTCAGCTGGGAGAAAGTATGTGGCAGTTATCTAGTACTGTTTATTAAAATGGTGCCTCTTTGAAAATTTCAAACCTAATAATAGTTAAGTTATGTTAAGTTTCATCTTAATTCAGTCCAGCATCTAAGTAAATTTTGTTAACAACTATACTTTATGCAAGACGAACTTAAAGTGATATGAAGGTATTAATTACAATTTCAAAATTGAACGACATGTAATCACATCTTTATGTCCGAATAATGTGGAATATTCAGTTTACAATTGTAGATGTGTTGTTGATAGACAACAAAAATAAACTTCTTTCGACATGTCCATATCAGGAGAAACAAAATATTAAATTATAAAAATACGTAAAAGTTTGTTATATTTTAAGGTTCACTCTGAATTTTGTAAAACAACTTTTCTCTAACAGTAAGTAGCTTAAGTAGAGAGCTTTAAAACTTCAGGATGTTGGAATTTTCACGTCAAATATAAGCTGAGATAAACACTAAACTGCCATTCCTACTTCCTTCTGATACCTTGTGTATAAAAAGATAAGAGATTCTTTAGAAGTTCCGCATGTTTATAGAGTTGAACAGAGCGATTTTAATTATATTGTAATTGCTAAAAAACTTTTCTTAAGAACAATTCTAAACAACTTACGTTGAACCAATTTTCTTTTACTTACTCCCATAATTTACGAAAATTCTAGGAAAACCCTTAGTTGAAATGTCTACAACTTGGTTATTTCACAATAATTAGACTTTAATGTACTCAAAAATCGCAATTAAAAGAAAACAAAATTATTCTAGCATGTCTCTAGAAAAAAGCTTTACAACTCCATGTATTTAAATTAAAAACGCAAAAAAATCTATTTTTCGTGTAACTATTAAAGAAACATTACACTAAAAATGACCTTATTACAGCTTATTTTAAAGAACATCTAAACAATACTGATATTGTTTTGCTATTTGTGTTTTGCAAAAAAAGAACAAAGTGAATTATTAAATTTAAGGTTAGACTACAGTGAAAGCTTTTAATAGTAGTTGAAAACAAATGTTAACATAGCTTGACAAAAGTACTGAAAACAGTAAGGCCTAAATAAATAAACGTTTCTTGCACGTATTCTCAAATAGTTTACGTTGAACAGATTTTATTTTAATTCCTCCCATAACCTACAAAGTTTCTAGGAACACCCTATGTTGGATTTCTAAAATTTGGTTATTTAGCAATAATTATTCTTTAATGTGCTTAAAAATAAAATACAATCAATAAAATAAAATAAATCGGTCAAGCTTAACTTTGGAAAGAAACTTTATATACACATATAATTAAATTGCAAAATCATTAAGCAAAACCCTGTTTTTATTGTAATTGCCACAGCAAAAAAAAAACTTTATTACCTTATAACAGCTAATTTAAACAATATTTAAAGAAAGAAGGACTACTGTTTTTCTATTTGTGTTTGTAAGAAATACAAACTAAATCGTTTAATTTAAGGTTAAACCACAGTAAAAGTTTTTAATAGTACCTAGTTGAAAAGAAAATGTAAGTTAAATTGAAAAATATACTGTGCACAGTAATTACTCGGATACACAGGGAAGTATCTTTGTTATATTATTTCTCAATGGTGTTTTGTATCGCTACGCAATATCTCACTTAATTCTTCATTAAAATTAATTATTCAAGCATTTTAAACCTTATGTTATTCGCTATTGACAAAAAATAGACAAACAGCTTAAAATTCATGTTTTCTTTACAAAAAGTTATTAGGCCTATAAAAACTTTTATGTTATACTTTATATGGTTCCTAATGAAAGGCGCCATCTATTAAAAAACTGTTTAACTAACATGACAGCTGCTAGTTTCGTTGTTTGCATTCCATATGCAAGTGTAATAAACTGTTATTTATAAAGCTAAGTAAATAAATAAAAGTTATTAACTTAACTAAACCAACGTATTGAATCAGGTAAGTATTACACGGGTCAGCTAATATATTATGTTATTTTCTGAGGTATAAATCAGTTATTGTGAGGATGTGGGAGCAAATAGGGTTAGGGTGTGAAACACACTAATATGGTTCTTCTAATTATTTAATCTATATATATATATATATATATATATATATATAAGCCAAATCAACTGACTCGCTGATCACGATTTCTCAAAACACACTGAATGGATTGGAATGAAATTTGGTATGTAGCTTCCTCTAGAGCCGTAGGTGCTGATAAGAAAGAGTTTCAAAAAATTTGAAATCTTAGGGCGGGTTTGGGGAGTAAAAGTTACTAAATAACGATTTCTCTAAAACTACTGAACCGATTGGAATGGAATTTGGTATGTAGCTTCCTCTAGGTTCGTAGGTGCTGATAAGAAAGGATTTAAAAAAATTAGTAATTTTAAGGGGGGTTTGGAGGGGGGGTCAAAGTTACTAAATCACGATTTCTCTAAAACAACTGAACGGATTGGAACTAAATTTGGTATGTAACTTCCTCTAGAGCCGTAGGTGCTGATAAGAAAGAGTTTCAAACAATTTGAAATCTTGGGGCAGGTATGGGGAGTAAAAGTTACTAAATAACGATTTTTCTAAAACTACTTAACGGATTGGAATGAAATTTGGTATGTAGCTTCCTCTAGGGCCGTAAGTGCTGATAAGAAAGGTTTTCAAAAAATTCGAAATTTTAAGGGGCGTTTGGGGAGGATGAAAGTTACTAAATCACGATTTCTCTAAACCTACTGAACGGATTGGAATGACATTTGGTATGTAGCTTATTCTAGGGCCGTAGGTACTGATAAGAAAGGGTTTAAAAAAATTGGACATCTTAGGGGGGTTTGTTGAGTAAAAGTTACTAAATCACGATTTCTCTAAAACCGCTGAACAGATTGGAACGAAATTTGGTATGTAGCTTTATCTAGGGCTGTAAGTGCTGATAAGAAAAAACGTTTAAAAAAATTCGAAATCTTAGGGAAGGTTTGGGGGTAAAAGTTACTAAATCACGATTTCTCAAAAACCACTGAACGGATTGGAATGAAATTTGGCATGTAGCTTCCTCTAGAGCCGTAGGTGCTGATAAGAGAGGGTTTCAAAAATTAGAAGTCTCAGGGTGGGTTTAGGGAGTGAAAGTTACTAAATAGGAATTTCTTCAAAACCACTGAACGGATTGGAATGCAATTTGGTATATAGCCTAGCTTTCTCTAGGGCCCTATTTGCTCGCTAAGAAAGGGTATTAAAAGATTAGAAATTTTAGGGGGTTTGGGGGTGAAAGTTACTAAAAATCCCCATAAGAAATACATAGTGTAATATATTTATTGATATAATATATTTTTTGTTAATATACGTTTAACTTTGATTTGTCTATCCGTGCAAGCCGGGAAGGGCCAGCTAGTACAAAAAAAAACCATAAAACAACACTGTTATTTTCAATTGTATACCGTTTCTTTATCTTTAAAGAAACCCACATCTATTAAAAATGTTGTATTCATTTAGGGAAACATTATTCCTCCCGACCCATTTCCACGCTACATTTAAAACATCAAAGCATAGTTTCTGCTCTCGATGATTAAAAGAGTTTTATGAAAACCATTAGTGTCGGTTGAAGTACAAAGTAATTACTCCGACGTTTGGGATTACAAGTCCTAGATATCAAAGTGAAAAGAAAACATTTCTTCCCCATTGTTTTAACAACCCTTCTAAGATAGATTGCCTGTATTAATGAAGCATGCTGAGGTAAAAAAATGAGTAAAACAAGGGATGAAGGGGTGGTTTTTACAAGCATTATTCATGTTTTTGACACAGTTAATTATCTCCGGGGATAATGAGTCGACGGAAGGAAACCGCGAGAAAAATAAACGGAGTTGTTTTTACATCTATTGTGAAAGTAGAAATCAAATGTTGGTT
>JAGFPH010002848.1:73009-86774 GCA_018207615.1 Philaenus spumarius | reverse complement strand
GGAGTTGTTTTTACATCTATTGTGAAAGTAGAAATCAAATGTTGGTTTAGGGGGGTGGGTGATATTGTTTAGAAAACTGGTGGTTCTCCTTTGGACGGTGCCGTTTTTATAATTCATATTTTGTCTTTTACCAATACCGGTATACTTGATAGAATAAACTTTAAACACAAAATCTCACAACTAATACGCGTTTCAATGGCAAAGTCGCCATCTTCAGTGGTGCACGAGCTACAATAAGTCAATAGTTAAAGTTTGACTATTGTAGCTCGTAAATCACTGAAGATGGCGACTTTATCGTTGAAACGCGTTTGAGATAAACGTATGAGTTGTGAGATTTTGTACTCAAAGTTTATTCTATCAACTATTTCTTCTCACAAGTCAAGCCCAATATTTATTTATAATACCAATATAGCTTCAGATTAAAAAAACAATAGTACTTTGGAAATTGGTGGTGGTAAAAAAAATATAGAATGATAAATATTTTGAAACACAGTAAGACTAATTTGATGACATAGTTTTAACTAAAAATAATTTATAGTAATATTATAAAGAGGTAAAATTTGATTGTTTGTTTGTTTGTGTAGGTTGTAATCTCTGGAACTACTGAAACAAGAGTTTTACTAATAAAAAGCTACGATATTCCTGAGTAACATAGGCTATAATTAATTTTTTTTAAACTTTTTTATTCCAATATTTGTAAATTTAGTCGGAAAACATCTTAGGTTAGGCCAACACATGTATTTACATTTATTAAAATAGCAACCAATTGAATAAAATAACAGATAAAACAGCTATTTGCTCCAATATTTCCATTAACAGCATATTTCAAACTTAGAAGCAATTATTTGTATTTCTAACTTTTAGGTTAGGTTTTTATTTAAGTGGATACCTGAGCCTTGCTGGTTCTTTTAACCTTTATTATAAATGCTGGTATAAAATATACGAAATTGTTTGATTTGAACATTTAACATTATTTACCATGTTATCTTATGGATTATTATTTATTTATCCTACACCTTTATTATAAAGAAAAGATAACATGATTATGTGTATAGAAGGTTCCAACGGAGCACGCACAGTTTTCCCTTAGTCATTTTAAAACCTTTAAAAAAAATGTTAAGATATTATTTTATCGAAAGATTTACTTTGGTGAAAGCGAGTTTAAAATTATCTTGTCAGCTGTTCAACTGAGTGATCGAATTATTTTTCTGGTAGCCTATATTTCCAAACTTATAATTTAGTGTTATTTTTAGTATTTTGTATCCATTAGGAGGAACACATTTCTAACGACGTTTAAAACTCATACTCTGTAGCTGGGTCTGTAATATAAAACAAATAAATAGAACTTTACGTTTTATATTAGGACGTCGTTAACCCGACCATTGATGAAGCTACCATTTGTTGTGTAACTTTTGTTCTATTAAATTCAACTCCATAATGAGAGAATAAACTACACAAGCAGTAGAAAACGTTATTAGTTTCATTCAAAACACAAATAACTGTTGAGCTTGATATGTGAGCAAGTAACTAGAGAAAATAAAACATGAACACAACATCTCATGATAAATAAATACGTTTACTAACTTCAAACACGTTTCAACGACAATGTCGCCACATCAGTGATGCAGGGATGCAGTAACGAAACTATAACTGAGTTTGGTTACTCAGCAGTTTGATTACTTTGCAGTTATAGTAAGTACAGTAACCCGTGCATTACTGAGGATGACGACATTTTCGTTGAAACGCGTTTGAAGTTAGTAAACGTATTTGTTGTGAGATTTTATGTTCAGGTTTTATTTTATCTAGTTATACATGACAGTTGATTTAATATTTTTTAGACTATGGTTTGCTCGTCTGTAGGCTGTCGGGTTATAATCATTGATTCGTTTTCGCTTGGTATTATTAAATATTTTACTGCAATATTTATATTCAGAACAATATTAGTACCAATGAAAAAAATAAAACAAACATAAAAAACTTTATTTTATTAGTTTATATGTAGAGGAATGTCGTATATTCTATGCAACATTGTAACTAAGATATGACCTAAAGTAATACAGAAAATCGCTAAAACAATGTTATATACCCGATTATCTTAAACAAAACGATGAACCTTCATACAAAAGGTGAGAAACAAAAGTTATGGAACCCTTCAGTTAGAAAATTACTCTATCAGACATTGTAAACAGCTTGGCTTCAGGTACAAGAGTTTAATAGCATTTATTATACGTTTAATTAACGTATATCTTTATATAAACAGTAAATCATATTTGCACTTTGTGCAATTATTTGAGTCCATTAAATTTCAACCGATATTGTAAGTTGGGACACTAAATTTATTATTTTTTCACTAGTAATAACTCTATTACATGCAATACCCTTGCCGTACACGCAACACCTACTGCGCATGCTTAAGGACAAAATCACCGCTACCTACTCCATCCAACCAAAGTGCCTCTGTCCAATTCAAATGTAATTTCTGTGAAAATATCACACTACACAATAATCTGAGTATATTTGCTTCACCGCAAGGAGACGTGAGGGTTGGCGAACGAAGCGAGCATTGGGTGGAGCCCTCTAGTTGTATAATAATAAACAATTTTTAAGTTTAATGCTCATAACTCTATTATTTAGGTTGGCCCCAAAAAGCATGTAATTTCTCTGTTACGATATGGCCTGTATAAAAACGTTTTGAATATTAGTCATTTTAAGTTTTGGAAACACTGTATCTAGTGAAATTATTTTTATCGACCTTTCTGTTTCTTTTTTTTTAAACTATTTTGAAAAAAATTTAAGCCTCTTTTCAGTCACTAATAAAGAATATCTCGAACAGCTTCAATGATAACTAAATTAAAACTTTTATCATTATACTGTAATTGGTTTCTCCTATAGGTGTGGGATGTCCTTCTGTACGGTCGATCCATTATATTATCTTATTACATGCTTAACTACCGTTTAAGTAAAGAATGATTTTACAAAATAACGTGTAAAATAGTCAGTCATCTTCGCCATTACTGGGACAAGGTTATACGAAGTCATCGCTTGGATGTGTGAGTCGAGGACGGGACCTCTTGCACGAAAAGAAGAAGAACATGGTGTTCACACAAATATATCAAATGTGTGACTCTTGGTTTGGTGACTGTTGGATATAGTAGATGTGAAAGAAATAGGAGCGTGGTTGTAATGTATTTGCATTTGCACAATGTTGAGATTGATTAAATAACATATTACACTTTGTAATGAAATAAACACAACCAGAAACCAAACTATCAAATCAAACACAACCACAAAAACACGTAAAGTAAAACACATTTGAGTGCAACCAACCACTACCACCAAAACCACAACCATCACTAAAACATATACAAAACATGAATCCCCATAGTAGAAAAAAAAACTATAATAAACACTACTGATAAAACTACAACTACGTATTTTCACAACCAGCAATAAGTACTAATGAAAGGTTTGTAGCTCTAAAATAATAACCTTAAGTTCCAAGTACCATGATTGCACAACAACACTCCATAAAACACCAGCATTATAACCATAACATCAATTACATGAACCATAAAACGATCAAACAAGCAGTTACAACTAAAAATAAAAACAAATCCACAAAAACCGCTACTCCCAAATACTGCACAGTATACGAAATAAACTTAAAAGAAAAGAAATAATACAACATTCATAGCCCCAACTAGATTCTTGACTTTTTATATTCGAAGATTTTTATTTACACCATAATTTAAAATCTTTTCTCAGCCTTTATATAAACGTATTATTTTTATTTTTATTATTTTATAACACTGATAAATTAATACAAAAATTTATAAGAGAATAATACATATGAAATTAAAATAAACAGACTTATGTTTACATTTTTAAAGTAAATATATGTAGTATTTGAATCAAACTGTAAGATGACATTAATAAGATATTACAGGAATAGAGGAAAATGTAAGTTTGTTAGGTCTGAGTAAATTACGAAACTTATCACAAAGTTTTTGACATTGGAGGATGTAAATGTGGCAGCCATTTTGAAAAGAATTTGAAGGAATGGTTTTTGGAATAGGCTGATGTTCAGAAATACAAGGTAATCTTTAATATACAAGTTTTACCAGATAAAATCACTGTAGAAAATGAAAATTAAATAGACGAAAAAATACCGTTTGTTATTTTACCGATTTTGAATGATATTTGATCACTTCTGAACAAGTCTCTGACTCCAAGAAATAATATGAAAGTGCCGTAAACAAATATAAAATAACAACTTGTTATATCCTTATATATAATACGTGAAGCCGTTTTTTGTAAACACAACTCCTCCCTTATTTCTGGACCAATTTTAATGTTTGAGTTGTCAAAAAATTCGTCTCATTTCGTAGTTTTGCAATAAGGTTTTAGATGTCAAAAATTCTTATCCTTAATGGCGTGAGCTAATCTCAAAGGTCGGGTTTTCCCCATAAGATTAACATGGAACGAATTTAAAAACCATTTCTATACAAAACAGCTGTTTATAATAAGAAACAAACTAATCCAACTGCTTTCGTGGATGTAAATAATTATGTTTATAGTATTCAGGAGGTTATAAAAATATTTCTATACAAAACAGCTGTTTATAATAAGAAAAAAACTAATCCATCTGCTTTTGTACAAGTAAATAATGATTTTTAACCAACAGATATTACAGTTGATTTGGATGTCCAGGTTTTAGTACATACGAAATAATATTTTAAGTTAGGCCTATTTTGAACCAACACATGTTTCAACACACACAAACCAATAAAAACTTGGGTAAAGGAATTTAAAAATAAGAAAACACTAGCCTATGTTACATCCTAATTAAAAATAAATAAGACATATAGTAGACCTATTTGATGATAATATACGGTAATTGATAGTGAGTAACTTTTTGGTTAGGTTTTTTATTAAGAGTAGGCCTACAACTGAGCTTTACTGGGTTCTCTTAACCTTTATTATAACTGTTGTTATAAAATATAGAAAATAATTTGATTTGAACCAACATGATTTACCATCTTAGTTTTCAGATTATTGTTAATCCTACCCCCTTTATTATAAATCAAACATGACATATGTATTTAGAAAGTTCCATCGGGGGTTGGCGTGCGGAGCACGCAGGGGTCTCCCCTAGTTAAATAAAAACTACGTTCTCCTCCTCATTGCTGACATCACCCATCAAACTGTTAAGAGGCTGTTTTCAATCATATACAATATCTGAAATTTTTACTCGATTTCCCACGAGGATAATCCAGCAGATTGTGATAGCTGCACTTATTAAGAGGTTATGTCTCCTCTCGTAGTCAATAATCATACACATATAGGTCGCACATGTAAAACCACGTTCTTAAATAAATGTTCACTATTTAATTCATGGATGTATAACTCAATTCATTATTGTTGGAATACTATCAGTTTATTAATAATATGGAATTATAATTTTATTTAATATTGGTGTTTATGTGATGTTTTCAAGTTTAATGTATGATTTTGTTTGGTATATTTATTAGTATATTGCATTGCTAGTTCCGAAAGAGACCTTTTCCGGTGCGCGGAGTTTTAGGTCAGAGAAAAATTCAATCAAGCACCGGAAAAACAGTTTCCGTACGAGGTATTAATTATTATCACTATGAAAACACACGCATTATAATCCTAAGAAAAAATAAAAACAACGACATTTCTCATAATATAAACTTTTAATTAGCCTAATAATTTTAACTTCTATCACAAACAAAACTATCTCAACAAACATAAACGAGTTACATAATCAAACAACAACAAAAGTCTACAATTTATATTTTCAAATACGTAAATAGAATAAAATGTTTCTATTTATTTTGAGAATTCAATGGTTAACCATTTAAGACCAGTTGATTTCAGATGCACAAATACATTTAAAAGAAACATTAGTGCTCTTGGTGAGCACTCACTAAATTAAGTTAGAGCACAAGAAAATTTGTTGTAAATTTGAGATGGGGAAACGATAATTTTCGTTGTTCTCAGCTGTTAACGAAAATAACTACTTTCGATGCAGAGTGATGAAAACATATGTTTGTTAAATATTCTGTAACTACATTTTTTATTATTAGAAATATATATTAAAATATATACAGTATAGTTTTAGATTTTAATTTAATTACTAACTATGCTGAGTCATTATAATCTTATTGATTACTGATACCGTGATACGTTTAATGTTTTACAGATATTATACAAATGTTCACGTTAAAAAATTGTACCAGTGTAGGTCGATATTGTGTTTTCATTATAATTTAAATAAAATCAATACAACGGTATCAAAACATATAGAAACTTATATTGTATACTCTAAATATTTATATTGGTTGCCCTCAGAACTGTAGCATAAAAACAAAAACATTGTTATATTTTCAACGACTCAACAGTTAAACGTCTCCAGATGACAGGATTGTCGAATTCGTCCTGGGTATGGCGTTAAACTGCATCCAGTTAATCTGATTGGTTTAGCCAAAAGCTATTTTACATCTGAGATCAGTTTATACACCTTAAATTGTAATAATTAATTATCTTATTCATATATTTATAATAATGCATTGTTTTGATTGCCATCTTGTTATTGTACTTTGTATGATAATTTAACATTATCAACAGTATAAACTCATGTTTGTACATTAAACATATGAATTGCTACCAGACCTGCTGAAGTATAGTACAACTAGTATCATAGCTTTGCTGAGTCAGAAGTTGCCGACGAATCGGAAAAAAAAGAGGGAAGCTTCTTTTCTAAGTCCTGTGTATGATCTTAAACTAAATAACCGCAAAACCTGATAAGTTCCATAATTAAGAGTTGCAGTTACAACTTGAAAGCTGTTAAGTACTGTACAAATGGCTGGTTGGAAATCTTTTGGAAAGATTTGATGTGTCAAAAGCCAAAACATATTTGCATAACATGTCATCTGTCATGCCATCAGCTCTACTCAAACTCTACTATTCAACATGGAAAATGTGACAAAACATTTCTATATACAAAATGGAGATGGGGGAAAGACTATAACTAGTAGTTCTGTGAACAGTAGACCTCGCTCGTTGAAATAACTCAGTAAATGTGACGCAACGCCAATCGGGCTCCTTATCTCGGTTCCCTCCTCCACAACTCAGTCACAGTCACAGCGGCCATAAGCACTGACGTAGTGCAGGAAAGAGCAAGACAGCAGTTCGCGCTCTCTCTCTCTCTCTCGCTCTCCATGGAATTATAAGATTTTATGAAGATATCTAAAGAATAAAGGTATAACAACATTGTTAAAATACGAAAACAAAATGCTATTAGTTTTTCAATTTGACTTACGGTTAAGCTACAAACTGGCTTTGGAAAAAAGCTTACACAGAGAAAAAGTGCGGCTGCCATTTTTATTTTATTTAAGGGGTTAAAATGAAAAATGGAAAAAAACGTATATATACCGAGCGCGGCCTAGGAATAAGGAACATTCATGCAAACAATCATGACAATCGGTCACAACGTTTGGCCGTAATTGTGAGATAGACAGATAGACACACAGACGAAATGCTGAACGGTCGAGCTAAAACGGGGAACTCGCTTCGCTCGGTCGATTACAGTTACTCATGGGGGAATAGAAAACCCAAGTACGTGTCGATGTCGTGTCGGAACGAGCATACTCACACAGATTGTTCTATACCTTCAATATTAGACAAATTGCTGGAAAATAACACTGGTATAAAAAAACGTTATTTTAAATTCAGTGACACTATTTAAATGAATTAGTTTTGTAAGAAGTAATAAAATCTGGAGCTATCCAGGAACACAGCAAAGATATTCTTCTTCAGATACTGGATGTACACTAATAGAAGAAAACTAGAGAAGCATCCAGTGAAAGCTGTTCGAATAAAGCAATTACAGCCAGATAGAACTGTTAGCAATATGTAGACATAATGAAACAGTACCATTACAGTTGAATTAACCTACATAGGTGAACTAAAACAACTAAAATCAGTACTATAATATTTTATAAACAACTTTAAAAACGTAAGAGGCATTATTACAGTTCAGGATAAACAAAATTATTCTACTCCAGGTTCAGTTTTAGAAGAGGAAATTGTTGCCAGTAAATAATCATGTCTCTATGGAGAAAAAAAAAGCAGTCGTGGCACTGCCATCAGAAGTGAAAACTGTCATGAATATAAATCGTTGGTTATATTGGTTTGATCTGAAATTTGAGAATTATTTTTACCTTGACCCATTTAAAATAAAATCTAAAAAACAACATAAAAATGATTGTCTATAGTCAAAGAATAAATAAAAAAATATAATTTTGGTTAGGCATATACTGAAACAACACGCGTGTCTTTAATGCATTTACATTCATTATCATATCAACCAAGATAGCTAATTTATCTATGTCAATTTTAGAGGTATCACCTAGTACTCAAATTTAACATAAGTTACAACATTATTTTAGTTAATTCAAAAAATGTTGGTTTTAGGATAATGTTTGATGTTGTAGACAATTACCAAGAAATTATGATTTCAGTTTTTTCTAGATAACTCAGTTATGCTTTGACCTACAGAAACGAAAAAAGCCATTTTGTCTGTCGTTAAAAACAAAATTTGTTGTCTCTTGTACACTTTTTGTTATGTTAACGGTTTTCAAGATATTCCACTTTAAACATTTGTAACTGCCGCCATTTTGAAAATTATTCAAATAAAGTCGTGGTACACTTGTAAACCGTAACATACACATCGCTTATATCAAACTTGAACTATCTTACCTGTTTCTGGAGTTGCAATGAGTTTTTTGTAAAAAAAAATTGTTCCTCCCCGGCGGGGAATCGAACCCCGGTCTCCCGCGTGACAGGTGGGGATACTGACCCTATGCTACCGTTGACTGTGTTGGAATTGAGTTATTTAATTTAGTGCTTCTCACTTTTGTAAACACAGAGGCGATGACGAATAATATCTGACGATCACGCGAGATCAGAGATTTTTACCCATCTGAAAAAGTGCCTAACGCGCCATAAGAAGTTTTCACTTCAAAAATAAAATAAAAGAGAAAAGCAGATCCTTCTCCAGAAAAAGAGAGTCATAGTTTTCAAAGGAAAACGATAAATTCTTGGCAGTTAAACTGTATACGAAAGGATTAGGAAATGGCAAGCTGTTCACCATCATGTCAAATCGCAGAAGCTCTTCTGCTTTTTGCCAGTCTGATCTTCGTCCCCAGACTGAATAAGACTAAGACTATTGAATTAGCTTGACATGTAAGCCAATCAAATGTTCGTGTTTAAAACAAATATATTAATATTTTATATATTTGGAAAATTAAAGTGCAAACTAAATCTTTCTATCTTTTTTCTTCTTTTCGTGCACAACTCCAACCAGGTTAAAAGGGATTTTTATTGTTTTTATATATTGCTCCAGAATAGAATCGAATTAGAAGAAAATAGAATCATATTAGAATATATTACGTTAAAATATTTGTCCTTCTGCTAAAAACTGAATAATATTATTTATTCAATTGAAATATTAACCAAGCAAATGATCGCACAGTCTAACCAACGTTAACTTGAGTAACATCAAAAGGGTGAATAACTTCTCTGTTCACTGTAATAAAACAAATTCGGGTTTTATTTGAATTGATTACTTTTGTAATTAATATAAAAATTGTAATTGTTTAGTCTATTACGGTCACGGTTTTATTACTTGTGTGTTTTATTTGTTCTACAACACACATACTAAAACAACCATGTAGTTATTTTATAGATAACATGTTGTTCAGATCTTCCTTCCTCACAAAATCTCGCAGTACGAAAACAAAGATTACATTTTAAATTTCCTCTCGCTAAAAACTGAAGGTATACATTTAATTGAATTCTGCAATCTGTAATCGAATCTTCCAAAAGCTACGGAGCTCTGTCATATTTTATTACTGATCAAATCAGACTTTTCTCTGAGCCAGTTATTTGCTCTGTCGGAAGACACTTTAATTTTCCACACCGGCAAACAGTTCATCGACATTTTAACTTAGCTACCTTTCAGTTTTTGAAATATAGATTTTATCCAGAGATATAACGAATAAACGGTATTTGAAATTAATAGGTGGAATTAAATATTAAATTTGGAACGTTTCTTCATAGAAATGTTTCATTAACTAAAGAATAAAAAAGGGAAGGTTTTTTTTACTTTTTTATTAGTCTTTTGATCTGCAGGTTGATTTTCTATATAATCACATATATTATTTCTCAAGGGCATTTTTTTGTCGGTACGTCCTTAATACATCATCAAATTACATGAATAAGGCATCATTTTAAAGCTTTTATTAACCGCTACACCTAAAAAATATACAAAATACAATTATACAAAAAATACAAAAAAAAAAAAAGAAATAAAGAATCCAAAAGTAACAGTGATGTAAGATCAAGTAAGTTGTAGGGATATTTTCCTGGCGTTGGCAACACTGATGATAACAATACCAAGCTATATGTTGTGTACTTATATATTAAGTGGGATTTCAGTAAGTTAGAATGCGAATGCTTCGCACGGGTAAGCTAGTACTTATACATTTAAATTGCTTATTTGTATGTTTTTTGTGGTTAAGTTTGGACAAATATCAAACACTCCATTCCTTTAGTTCTTTTTGAAGGAAGCCTCAAAATGGCGTTGGCCTCAAAAGACCCCTTACTTTGTTTACTGATGTACTGTTTATTGTGTCCGTAGTAATTTGTATGTATACTGTTATGTATAATGTATGCATAATGTATGCTATAATTAAGTTTTTTTTTAAGTTTTTTTTTGTTATCGTTTGTTTTGTTTTTATGTAAAATCTAAATATGATTAAAATTTAGTTTTTATTTATTTATTCGTGTACTTATGTGTATGGTTACAGTGTAAGTAACATGTGGATAAATATATTAAAAATAAAAAATAACAATTTTCAATAAAGCATACTAGGTTTGTATACAGATAAATAATTTATTTCTAAAGCGCTAAATGTAAAAAAAAGATATTTAATACAATTACAACTAAATAACTAGATAACTCATAATAACACAAATGGTTTTATGGAATTGTAAATACTATGGAAGAAAATCAAAATAAATGTTATATCCTTTAAAATACAAACCCTCTTTTTATTTTATTTATTCGGTTCTTCATTTCAGAAACTTTAAAACAATTCTTCATTTACTAGTTGTCTGTAGAAAAACATATTTGAAAAGTCAACATGCAGATAATTTCGAAAAGTTTTATTGAACTTTAGAAAGTTAAATTGCAATATTTCCATTTAAATTGTTACGTTAAAATATAAAAAGTTATTCTGCAAACACCGTTCGATATTGTTATATTAAAGTGGTACAACACCAGATCCATATTTGTATTGGAAATTAGTAAATAACTACCCACAAATTCCAAAATATTCCACTTAGGGCAGGGCGCTGTGATTTGAAAAATCCTTAAATTCTTTGATTGCAAAGTAATAGGGTTTGAGTTGGAAAAGTGTCTAAAATCATTTTCTGGTTCGCAATGTATTTGCACTGGTGTTTTTATACACAATTTATAAATTGGCTATGATAGGTTTTATAGATTATATAAATTGACATTACTTTATAAATAATTGGTAATAAAGAGGAAGTTATTTATTATTCCTACTCATAAGGTATTTGACTTAAGGGGAATAGGACGGGTTATGTTGTACTAACATAAGATATTTATGTACCTCTTACGGATACAAATTATACATATTCAGCTCAAGAAAAACCAAGCAAACTTGTTATAACTACTCCTATAGATGGTGTTGATTAAGGTAGATTTAACCAAATGATATTGTATAGCTTTAAATATTTGAATTAATATATTTTTAGCCTATATAAATAATCATGTAAAAGAGATTTTGTTTTTAAATCCTCAGTTTAAAATGAAAAAATGTATATTTCAATATCTTATTTGATTCAAGATAAATATGTTCCTAAAATTTGGCAAATTAAAATGGGCGACAAATGACCATCAGCTGTTTTAAGCTTTTCATACGAACAGCTGTTTTTTGTGCCCCTGATAAAATTTAAAAAAATCTTTCTTCTTCTTCTTAAGATTGACCTTCCATAAGATTAACATTGAAACTTTGAGGGCCACTGGGGCGTATCCCTGAGGACCGATGTAAATTATAATGGGATTCTGCTCATCTACAGGACACTACCTTTCTAACGGTATGCGCGAATTACTCCTACGATGCACACAAGCTGAGAAAAAAGGACGACAAGTTTTGTGCTTGCCTATTAATATATTTATAGATAATTAACTTAGCATCATTATTCATACGTGAACATCGAATTTTGTAGTACATTTGTTAGTACTTGTTATACAAGGAGATGAATGAAGCTTATATCATAGGAAAGGCATAGATGTGCAGAAAACCAAAATTATGTGTGTATGTTTCCGTTAAGACTGTCAAGATAAAATAAATCAGGTTGAACCTAAAATTGTGTTGCTAATCTGGTCGTTCGAATCAGCTGTTTTATTTGTTATTTATGGCAATTATGTGTATTATATAGCTGTTAAGACAAGAAAAATAAAATAGCTAGACCTAACCTAACATTGTGGATAGCGTTAACCTCTAACTTAGCGTTGTTTCCATTACACTTTAAAATTGAATTATCACTTAACTTTAATAATTTATTAAATTATGCTACAGTTTAATAGTTGCTTGTTTATTTCTAAGGAATTTTACATGTTTTCTAAATAGTTATCATTACTTCCATTAAGTTTCTCTTTGCCCTTTCCCACTAGCTTCAAGATACGAATTAGAAATTGCATATTTATAATACATTTAAATTAATTACGTGAAAAACAATTCCAATTCGTTTACATTAAAAACGGAATTGGTAAAATTTCAACCACAGGAGATACTAGTACTAATAAATATTCCAGGAACAATTTATAAAGTATCACGGTATATGATATATTTGTATTTTATCGTTAAAACCCCCGTCAACTATTACTAATGGGAGAGACTGGAACAATTAATATAAAACGTAATGTGTACATTTAAAAAAAAAAAAAAACTTAAGTTGAAGCAATCTTTTCATAGATATATTATTCTACTTTTTCTGCAACATAGCACTAACGATGCTATAACTAGTCTGCGGACACTAATAGAACAATCGTCCTCGAACATTTGCATAATGTATTTGTACCATAATTCAACACCGCATACTCTCAATACATTACACTCTCTGCGCAAGCTTACACACCTCGCTCTATTTTTCTCCTTCACAAACACACAAATACCCACACAATGCTCCTTATGTGTATTTAAACTAGAAACTGTGTTCTTTAATTAGATTATTCAATGTTACTTAGGAATTACACTACAATTACAATTACAGTATGTGTTAGCTTAAATTACATTGTTTGAATTATTCAACAATTACTTCTTATATTTGCTTCCTACTGATATTGTTGCCGTAGATGGAAGCAGATCACCTCGTGTCGTGGAAGTAGTAACTTCTGAATTGCATTTAATTTAAATGAAGTGATTTTATTTAAAAAAATATATAATTTGTATAATAAGAATACTGTTTTAAAATACTGCATTTTATGTATAATTATATATCAGAGCGTCGTGTTTACTTGCTGCATAAAACAAATTTGAATGTAAAATAATTATCACAAAAACCAAATTTTAGTTAGGAAACCTTTTTAAATAATTAACATACCTTAGTTGAAGTCAATAGCAGTACTTTTTCTTTTCCCTTTCTGGCG
>JAGFPH010002848.1:62668-72999 GCA_018207615.1 Philaenus spumarius | reverse complement strand
ACTTAGAACCACATTAAAATAATTAACATACCTTAGTTGAAGTCAATAGCAGTACTTTTTCTTTTCCCTTTCTGGTGTAGTGATTTTTATTTAAGTTATTTTGTTTTCAATATTCATTGTTTGAACTTAGAACCACATTAAAATAATTAACATACCTTAGTTGAAGTCAATAGTAGTACTTTTCTCTCTGTAGTAGTTGCTGCATGTTTCCCTGCCAAAGGCAGAATCATCAGGCTGTCCAATAACACTAACATATACGTGCAGCCTGGGTACAAATAAGTGCATAAACGACATATTAGCTTATATGATGATGCTGCCTGTGGAAGCGAAACATGCAGCAACTACTACAGCGAGAAAAGTACTACTATTGACTTCAACTAAGGTATGTTAATTATTTTAATGTGGTTCTAAATCCAAACAATGAATATTGAAAACAAAGTAACTTAAATAAAAATCTAATATATAAATGAAACTATTCTAAATATGAAACTGTTCTGAAAAAAAAGTAAATGTGTGCGGTCCCCCCCCTCCCCCCGTCAAGAACAAAGTTAATCAAGCCTTTTCTTTAATTCTTTTACCAGCCATAACGGCAACATACACACATAATTTTAATCTTTCAATTGAGGTTTAATATTAGTTTTTTTTTAAACAAATATTTATTTAGATAAAACCTGAACACAAAATCTCACAATAAATTCGTTGACTAACCTCAAACGCGTTTCAACGACAATGTCGCCATCCTCAGTGATGCACGGGCAACAGTAACCAAACTATAACAGTTATAGTTTGGTTACTGTAGCCCGTGCATCATTGAGGATGGCGTTATTGTCATTGAAACGCGTTTGAGGTTAGTCAACGTATTTATTGTGAGATTTTGTGTTCAGCTTTTATTTTATCTAAGTTACTTTCTCACTAGTCAAGCTCATTAGTTATTTATTTTTATAAATATTTACTGTTTACTCACGTTTAGTTTTATTATAATAAAGGTGTAGAATTAATTAATTACAACATCAAATTTAAGATGGTAAACACAGTTAAATGTCTATTCATTGTAAACACATTCAATAAACATAAAATATTGCTTCATTAGTCTAGGTCTAACCTAAAATTATTGTGTGTATGTTTAATTTATTTTACCTGTCATAACGGCAACATACTTAAAATAATAATTTTAGATTAGGTCTAGAAAGTCATTTTAAGTCTAGGCCTAACCTAAAATTATTCTATGTATGCTGCCGTTAAAACGAGTAAAATAAATTAAACATACACACAATAATTTTAGGTTAGGCCTAGACTGATGAACCAACATTTTATGTTTATTAAATGTATTTCAGAGGTTGACGATAATATCTGAACTATGCCGGACGGAACCGATCGTCTCTTAATTTAAATTGATGAACCAAAACACATGTTTCTTGAATGTATTTACATTCATCTCGATAGGAACCAATTTGATAACGCTTTTTCGTTACTCTTATTTTATACTTGTCCATACCTTTTTGTGGTATTATATTTGTCATTGCCATAGCAACAATCGTTACGCATTACATTTTCTATGTGTTAACACCTACCGCAACCCGCGTTAAGGAACATCGTTCCAATAAAAAGAAAAAAATATAGGCCTTGTAACTATCGATTTTTATTATAATAAAATATTTAAAATAATTTGCAGAGATTCAGTATCTCAAATACATACGAATTTACATCAAGTGCCAAAGTAAGCGATACTGAAATGGAAACAGCTGCAGTTGGTTTAAAAAAAAGCTGATTATATTATTGATTGCTGCCAGGCCCCATCGCTTATTACTAAATTCTTGTTTGAAGTTATTTAAGCAGTAAAAAGTAACCATTACAGCTTTAACTATTCCAGATAAAGATTGTATCGCACTTTTGATCTTACGGAACAGATGGTCGTATTTTGATCAAACTGCTGTAGAGTTTCATGAACGATTTCACCGCCAAGTAATGACAAGTTTTGTTTACTAGTTCCTTTGACGGAGGCTTTTTGACTCAATGTGAAGGTTGTGTAGTATAGGCCGTCCAAAGAAGAAGGTTGTGTAGGCCTAGGTCTACGTAAATCACGAAGGCTTCTTAAAAAGTCCTGCAGTCTCCGAAAAGAAGCCTTCACTGAACATCTTTGAAAATGAACAGATAGGTCCTCGGAAAGGATGTTGAAAAGTATTGGTTAATTCCAGTATAACAAACTGTTAAACCTTATAATCGCCTCAATGTTCAAAAAAAATATGATTTTCATACAAAAGACATGTATTCCTAATAGTATATGAGTGTGTTAAAATCTAAAGTTGTCAGCTTCCTTTAACTTTTTATGCTGTTTTAAAACAAAACATTTACAACTATTTCAATTTCAGTATTGTTAATTTTATAGCACACTGTATTTTAATATAACCAGAAATTTTAAGTAAATATTACTACAATAAAGAAAAATAAATTTTGATTACTAAATTACAATAATCTTTTGGTTTTATTTTTAGTCAAGTTACATGTCTGCAATCCATGTTTTGACATTTCAGGAATACATATTACATAGTAAGCAAAAACACAATTTCCGACTACTAGTTTTAAAACATACATATTAATACTTCCAACTCCAAAGTAAAACATTTACTTACAGTTCGCGTACAATAAAAACGACATAATTAAATTTGTTCTTAGAAAGATATGCCAGTAAAAATGCAAGTAGAAAACTCATTAAAACTACTTTTATTGTTCGTGATATTTTTTGTTGTTGTTTTACTGTTTTAACTTGTCTTTATTAGTGTATTATTTAATCTCTATAGTTTATAGATATTTATTTCTATTTTACTTTATTTACATTGTATGATGCTGTATTTTGTATCGTGTTATTAAAATGTGAAATAGTTTTATTTATGTTATAATCGTTTATTATATATATATTCGTCGCTGTTTTCCACACAAAATCAACATACATTTTGTTCATATAAGTAAAATCTACCTACGTATTTTGTTGGTACAAAGGTCAGGATATAAATATTTGTGAAAGTTAATCATGTATATATGTGTTACACAACTGACCAAGGCTTTTCTGTGTAATTGGCGGTTTTATTATCAATAAATAATAACATAAACTGTTGGCAAGCCATAAGTAAATGCTAAGTCTTCTACTTTGTATGTCGAAATACCTTCACTACTACCAAGCACTGATAAAAGAAAAAAATCATAAAGTTGTTTAATACATTTGAAATTTGATTATTTATCAATAAAATGACGCCCATTAAAGCAATAGTCCATATTGTTTGAATCATCAACAAAGAAAGAGCTAAAATGTTACTAAATATGTTACAAAGTATTGTTGTACGTTACTTTATAACGTAGTTGCTGGATTTATTTATTCTTAAAATAGCTAAACGCAATTTTTTTATATTTTATTAAAGAAACCACTTTTATTACCTGTGCGTTTTGAATTAGCAAGGAGATGTAAATGTTATTTACAAATTGTCAAACGGGAAATGTGGTCACGTGGTACCAGGTTTTAAAGGGGTTGAAAGTAGATGGAATAACATAAACTTTTAAATATACTTTTTAACCCAATCCAAATCAAAACCATAGTTATTTAGGGTTTAACCAGTGTGCATGGCAATAACTTATAACATCAAGCTACTGGAGCTCCTTTGGCGTTTTAAAAACTGTTCATTACTTAGAGACAATGAAGTATTGAATGCAGGCAGGAATCGAGTTGGGTTCGCAAATCTAGAAAAGCCTGGGTACTAGAAGATTTGAGCCGGTTTGTTTACAGATGTATATATAATGATAACGCATATATTTTCTTTATTTATGCTGGTTTACTAAATTCAAGCGTAATTTAATTATGTTGCAAGAAATGGGAACATTTAAAACAAATTTTGGTTTCAACTGCAATATTCCATAACGTCTTTAAAATACTGAGCAAGATTTCTAATCTTCGTATCAATTAATTTAAGCCTTTTTCATGATTATCTACATTTTCAAAGATATTTGAAAACAATACGAAATAAATTATTAAAATTCTTTAAATTCATTGGTTTTTGTTCTTAAAAATTTCTCTTTATATCAGGAATTAGGACTTAAAAACCCCCTTCTTAGTTTTATGAGGTAATTTCGAAATGTAAATATTAAAAATAATCTAAGTGATGGTCCTTATCGCTTTTAATCATGACCCTTTCATGGGAGAAATATTAATGTGGAATTTGCTTTAAAACCTGTAATTAATTTTACCTTTCTTATAAAAAACATTACATACAAGTCAATAAGTATTTTATTTGGATGGAAACAACCGAGTCTGGCGTGCCTCAGGGCTGCATACTTGGAGTAGGTTTGTTATAAACACAGGGTTTAAACTGCACATTTCAAAGTTGTAACACACAATTTGCTAATGGAACACCTTTATTAGTAAAGGTTGTGCATACAGAAACAAGGTGTTAAATTAGGAATGTATCATACATTTCGTAAGTAAATATATTTTTATTGTAATATTTCAGGATTTATTTCTATTTTGTAATGAAATGCCTTTACAGTTTTTAATTAACACACCTAAGGATCACATGTGTTCTTTGTTATTTTTTCTCGTTTTTGTTTTTACTTCTTGCTTATTACTTGGAGTGGCATTAAACAATTTAAAACGCCTTTATATGATTTAGCTATCCTTAAACGCTAGTGTAAGAAACAGAAAGAAAATTTTCCAAATATAAACACTAGAAAGAATAATATCTTCAACTTTAATACTATTTGTATATTTGTTATTATTATAAAACATAAGTAGCTAAAACAGGAACCAGGCTGGTGATTTACATTGGTAAACGTGGGTGTTTCTTTTTCTTTAGTTAACTAACGAAAATAAAGTTGTTGTCTAGTGGGAAGAAATACAGCACCGTCTACTTAGTTTAAAAACTCCAGAACCCGAGCTGAAGGTAGAAACAGTTGTGTTATAACCGAAGCCATCGTCAACTTCATTAAGCAGCTGTGTAATTGTATAAACTAACTAACTTTCCCGATCCGGCTTTCCACGGATAGACAAATCAAAGTTAAATGTACATTAACAAAACAAAATAAATATATAAATAAATATATTACACTATGTATTTCTTATGGGGATTTTTATCAACTTTAACCCCCAAACCCAACTGAAATTTCAAATTTTTTGAAAACTTTCCTTAGCGAGCATCTATGGCAATGGAGGAAGCTGCATACCAAATTTAATTCCAATCAGTTCAGTGGTTTTTTTTAGTAACTTTGAACCCCCCCAAACCCCCTCAAAATTCTAATTTTTTTAAAACCTTTCTTAGTGAGCATCTATGGTCCTAGAGGAAGCTAAATACCAAATTTCGATAAAATCCGTTCAGTAGTTTTTGAGTAATCGTGATCAGTGAGTCAGTGGATTTGGCTTATATATTATAATGTATAGACTATGTATTTTTATGGGGATTTTTATCAGCTTTGACCCCCAAACCCCCCCTAAAATTTAGAATATTTTAAAAAATCTTTCTTAGTTAGCACCTATCGTACTAGAGGAAGCTACATACCAAATTTCGTTCCAATCGGTTCAGTAGTTTTTAAATAATCGTGATCAGCGAGTCAGTGGATTTGGCTTATATCTATACTTATAAAAGCCAAATGCCATTGATTCATTGACTCATTGACTCATCACAGATTATCCGAAACCACGAGGCCTACAAACATTAAATTTGGTACTAATACTCTTTATAGGCTCTAGACGCGCACTAAGAAAGTGTTTCCGAAAATTTCAAAATTTTAGGGGGTGTTTTGGGGGGTCAAAGTTACAAAATCACGATTTCTATAAAACCATCGAACGGACTGGAATGAAATTTTGAATGCAGCTTCCCCTAGGGCCATAGGTGCTCGCTAAGAAAGGGTTTTAAAAATTCGAAATTTTAGGGGGGTTTGGGAGGGGTTAAAGTCACTAAAAAGAAACACCGAACGGATTGGAATGAAATTTATTATGTAGCTTCCTCTAGGGCCCTAGGTGCTCGCTAAGAAATATTTTTAAAAAATCTAAATTTTAGAGGAGGTTTGGTGGGGTCAAAGTTACTAAAAATCCCCATACGAAATACATAGTGTAATATATTTATTGATATAATATATTTTTTGTTAATATACATTTAACTTTGATTTGTCTATCCGTGCAAAGAAGGGTCGGGCCAGCTATTATATATATATATATATATAGATCAACATAATACATTGTATTCTAACATTTAACGTGTCCAATGTTTCTGGTATAAAATACACAATGTCTTTGGAACGATACAAACTATGTCTTGCGGCTTTGTGTGTAACACAATAAATATAATTCTGCGCTCAGGCACAGATAAAAGTAACTACTAGTAGTTCCTTTTATCTGTGGCTCAGGCCAATTTTGGGTGCAAGGCAGCTCATGCGCAGATCAAGTGTATTGGTTTCCTGCTAGTTTACAGCGTCGAAGCTGGAGTGCTCTTCAAGTTTTTAGTTGTTTTCTCTAAGTTACCACGAGTATGTTTGATTATTATTTTATACATTTTACATTAAACGAATTTTTATTGAGATAAGGAAGTGAAAATAAGAGTGATAACTGGGAGAAGAGTTATGTTTTAAAACTTATAGAAATGTCAGAAATTACCAAAAACGCTGCAATAGGTTCTTCATCCATGTAGGCGCAGAATGGAAATAGGTGCAAGACTTGCAACACTAAGCCCAGCATTGTTGAAACGGAAACCTAGCTTAAGACATACATTGTTTTTCTTTACTCTATCTTAGAAGAAAGAGTACTTAAAGCAACACTCATTTTCTTTAAGGGGAGCTGAACAAAAAAAAATTAAAAAAAATTTATTGTAATTTTGGTTTCCTTGGTTATTTCTGAAAATGAAAATATATAACACTTGATATAAATAATTTACTAAAACGGCGAAAAAAATTCTTAAATCAGTACATTCAGATTTTTTAAACATTCCTTGCAACACGGTGGGAGTTATTACAGTGTAACTATCCTTTTTTTTGTTCTTTTCAAGTTTCAATTTTGGCAATATAGTATTACTAGAAGTGGCTTATGGGTTTAGCAGACAGCTGGAATGTTTTTGTTTACTATCATAAACTTCATGGTTATGTGTTTTAGTAGGCTTATACATTGAAGAACTAGTTTCATATTATTATTTATTTATAACGAATCTTTAGTGTGTTATATTATTGTGTCTGTGTTCAGTATGGGCAGGGAAAACCCTACATTCAAGAGAAGGAAGTTTCAGGGTAATAGGTATTCAAAAGTGAATGTTTATCAACAGACTGGAATTGAGAATGAGCCTAGGCCTAACTCAGAACTTGTAAATGTGACTTTAGCACCTAGGCCTACACCACCCAGCGCTTCTAGGAAAAAATAAGCCTAGTAAATGGCAATAACGGTTACTCTGAGTTTAAAAGAAACTCAAGAAAAATTGTATGTAGTTAGTTTTGAAATATTACATAACCTATATTACTGTCCTGGAGGCTTTTGAGGTAAAATATTTGTAAGTGAAAAGTTAGCCTACTTTTGCTTACGATTTCTGAACATTTTTGTTTTTTCCGGTAAAGGTGCATGTTTCTCAGGAACTAATGAATATATCTTTTTAAAAATTTTATCCAATATTCCTGGCATAGGTAGCAGTATGTGGAATTAAAATTATTATAATATTGTAAAAATAAAAAAAATAAAAAATTGAAAACTAATAATTTGTATGCCAAGTAAAGATATATTTAAAAAAAATCTTAATTTCTTTAATACTGACCATACAAACAAAATTTTAGTTCTAGGTACTCTCCATGCATGCATAAAAACTGAGTAAAAATTTGAAACCTGAAGGTCTAACGGTTTTTGAGAACAGTGTACCCGAACTTAGCAAATTTAACATGGGCTCTTATGGACCGTTCAGCTCCCCTTAAAGCAAACAGCCTTACAAACATTTACATTTCCCCAGTATTATAGTTAATAGATATTTGCCAACAGTTAATTAGCAGCGACAGCGTAGCCTAAACAAATTGGAAGACAAATTAAATACAGCTTTTCAACAACTTCAGCAAAACAACGTCTGATACCAATACAAAAGAGAAGACATTCTCTACTTATTCAGATATGATAATGTTACTCGAAACTATTTCCGAAATAATCGTTAAAATTTAATATAGCGTGTTAATAATGTTTATGCTGGTTAACGTATAAATACATTCACTAGAAATTGCAAGATGATGGTGAAAATTTATGTTTAATAATAACTATGTATTATAATAAGTACTTCTGATAGTTTTAAATAAGGTAGTTATTTGAATGTCGAAATGGTAATTGAAAAAGAAATTATATTTAAATAAAAGTATCTTGAATAATCTGATTGAAAACATTAGATCTATTAACTGATCTGTAAATAAAAAACAAAATACGTGTTATAATTATTTTGTGTTAATAATTAATTTAATTCTGTTTGGAGACCTAAAACAAAACTACTAACAACAATAATTATTTGTAATGCTATTATCTCACTATTTTGCAATAAATAACAATAGTTCAACTACTACATTATCATGTCGTAGTTATTGAAGGACATGTATCAGTAACCAGTAAAGTCCTTTGATGTTTTTGTTTATCGTATGTAAAAATGACAAAGTTTGTGTATAGCCTATGTACATAAATGTAGAATAGACAAGCTCTTTCTCTCGTTAAAATAATATTTAGCTAAAACGGAAAAAAATCATTTAATATTCGAACGAGTGGTAAAGCGTTATCTTTCCGAGTATATATATTTGTTTGAATGAAAAATTCAACCTTTGAAGTATAGCAATTATTACATGCATTCTGAGCAAATGTTTGCTTTTAGTAATTGTGCTGTACCCTTTTGTTCTTAAAAAAAGGAAATTCGTTCTCATCGTGTTTGTTTTATATCCTTTTATTGGAAGTGAAAAAGCAGAGGGTGAAAATATTTACATACTTAACCTATTACATTACGTAAATAAAACCCCCACACCCATCTCCCTTAACGCCAGATAATACATCTCGGATGTAAATAAAACGGCTCTTACTTTACTGTAAATACAAAATGAACCGTGCTTTATCATTGGTTGGACTTAATACGTAATGTTAACGCATCGACCACATAAGACCAATAGATGAAGCATAGCTAGTCGGCCGGTGAAGCCGAGCTGTCCGCTTGACCCAGACAAGATGGCGGCGGATAGGCATGACTCATCCTAGACGCGAGCGTCAACGCCAGTAGCTCTAGCCTTTGCTATTGTCATTCGCACAGGGAACCTGCCGAGATCGCTAACATAACCTCACTTTACGTAGTTTCGAATGCATTTTGTATCACACTTTGAATCATATTATGTGTATACTGTTCATTGTTATTAATAGTGAAGCCTAATACGTGCGTTGCCTACGGGTGTGTTAACAGAGGGAAAATAGAAGGAATTACCTACCATGGGTAAGTTCATATTTCGATTTAACTTAGATGTTACAAAATATGTGTACTAATTAATCAACTAACTGCATGCGTATATACATCCTTTAAATATTTTCTTACGCTTTGGATGAAATACATAAAATTAATCGTGGTTTAAAATGTGTTGTAAGAAATTGCACTTATTGACCACTTTGAAGATACCTATGCACAGATTATTTTTTTACGTCTTAATAACTATAGACCTACCACATCATCCTTCTGATGAAATCAATTTGCAAACGGTTTTTCAAAATTAGGCTGCATCATTACTCCAAAACAATAACCGAAACCATGCACAAAACAAAGTTAAGGAATCACCTTTCAAAAGCAATTACATTTATGGGCCAGTGGACATGTTTGTGAAATAGAATTGTACAAATTATTTAATGCTTGTAATCCATATTCAACAATCAAACTTGTTTGTATTCACTAATAATAGTAGCACTTCTGTAAAATTATTATTATATTTCGAACCTTAAAAATAGTATAAATATTTGTATATTAGTAGCCTATGTTCCACTTTCAAAATTCATTGTAATCACCAATAAAAAGAACTATATTATCAAATTTTGAACACAAAGAAAATTAAAATCTTTTCATGTTATTAGGCTATACACAACTATATGTGATTTGATTCTATCCAATATTATATTCTTTGCTCGATTAGTGTTCACATACTATAGATTTTCAACTTTTACTACTTTACATTGTAAAAATAAACTTTGAAAACATATTTTTCCATTGTCTTTATGTCCTATACTTTTTCAATTTAACATTTATATACGACAATTTCAGGTAATGTAAGAAAATATTTTTTCATCACTCCGTACCGAAAGTAGCTACTTTCGATGTCAGCTGGTA
>JAGFPH010002848.1:29898-49380 GCA_018207615.1 Philaenus spumarius | reverse complement strand
TAGACATGTTATGTATTTATGTCGAAATATTAAAGTATACACAATTTTAAAACTAGTCACTTATTAAATTAAATGTATATTTGAATTTAAGGCTGGACAGACGAAGCCACCATCTTGAATTTCTACTACCATAACAGTAATATTAAACGGGTAATAACATTACTGTAGTAATAATGATCAGAAAATGATTCTGAAGGTCATTTTAAAGGTTAGGATAGTCCGAATGTGGAAATATTTAAGTTTTAAATTGAAATTTTTCTTTAAATTAACTAAAAATCTAAATTTGTGATTTTTTTCTTAATCAATAATGAAAATATCAAAAATGTCAAACATTCACCACATTCCAAGTTTAATTACCTTTCAAATAAAAGAAATTTCATTAATTTTGTATAATTTATGACGAAACAAATCACTTTATTGTAGAAGCATGTACGCGCCGAATTTGTGTTCCTACTCGAGTGTTTAGCCTGCACTCTGGTGGTTATCACATCAACTTGTTGCTCGTGGAGGAATACTAGAAACATAATAATGTATATCCCTTAAAGTTCAATGTGTGAGAGAAAGCAGTGTTTAATAGCACATACTACCATACATTGTCACGTATGTACATTTCAGTACGTTTACAGTCGGGGTTACGTCTGTAACCCTCTATTTTCCACCCTTATGAAGCTGCCTTATGTTTGCTAGCGGAGGAATGAAAACTAGCAAACTCAATGCTAGTAGTGTACAGCTTTGCCACTTGGAGAGCTGCTTTCAACTCGGAAATATTTTTTCTCTCCTTCCAAGCCTTAAATTCATTATTAATTTAAACAGTAAAATACACTTTATAAATAATAGTTGGTATATATATTATAAATTTAAATCATAATGAAACAGTTTGTTAAGTACAAGTGTTAAGTATATGGATATTCATACTAAAAAATATATATATTGCATTTTAATTATGAATTGATAAAAGTTAAGACAAGCTAGTTGTTGAATATTATATTTTAATACACTTAAATAAAACTTCTTATTATAAATTAAAGCATAAATTCAGTCACTAATCCAAACTATATATTGTGATGGTTTTTAGCTATATTTGCACTAAATATTTTCCTTTAATTATACATTTTAAGTATAAGAATACAGATAATTTAATGAATCTTATAAATATAAAATACATGTTATTAACTGTCAAAATGTAATTTATGAATTTTATCTATAGCAAGTTCTACCATACTAATATGCTTCATTTATAATTCGTAATACGTGTCAAATGTACCCTATAGTCGGAGAGGAAGCATCACCGCAAAATATAAAGTTTTAACGACCAGGGTTGCAGAGTAACCACAGTGAAATACGAAGTGGGCAGAGTGTCAATCATAATTAACAACAAATAAAGTATAGAGGTGAATTTATATAAGTTATTCATTTCTAAAAAACGTATTCAGCTTGAATTCTAAAACAATAATAAATCGTGGAAAATATAGTTGAAATTATATTGCAAAGAAGTTGTGTCGTATTTGTAATTAATTCGCAGTTGACAAGTAGGAAGGGGGGGGGGAGAAACTTTTACCCATTATTTTAAAAAAAATACATTGAAATGCAGGTCACATGAGTGGTAATGCTTGGTGAATGATATTCATGCGCACATTTTTTGTACCAGAACTGAATATATTTATATAAGTTGTAATAAGTGCTATACATTTTGTTCTGGTTAAATAGATTTATTTGTGGATATCAAATTTTATTTCATAATACAATGCATCCATAATCACCTATAAATTGTAATATATTGTAAGTTCAGAAGATTTGAAGTTTAAACAAAAGGAATTTTATTTCATTCCTAGTTTAATAAACATTTGAAAATAAATTGTATAAATAATAATGAAACATAGATCCAAGCCTAAATAAGTTCACATTTATTCCATCTACAATAATACATATTATGTATATAATCCATAATTAATATTAATCTAACAACAATTTTATGTTAAGGTAATGAAGAATAAACAAATTACGTCATACAATATATATAAAAGTTGTATTTTGATATAAACTAACAAAGAACTATAGTAGTAGTTAAATGCAATAATTATTAACTAATCAATAAAACATTTAAATATTTACAATCAGTTGCCAAGAAATATAGTTCTTACTATATTTGATAAGAAAATAAAATATTTTTCGACCGACGTTTAATCTGTAAACCTAAGACAATTGTTTTGTGAGAAGATAAGTTTCTATCAGACCGAGCGTTATTATTGGACAAGCCATTCGGAAAGTCGCAGTAAGTCCTTAATCTCGGAAACGTCAAAAGTAATTGCTGACACGAGGCAATGTTTTCGAAATCCCAAATTGTGTCCAGAACGAACTGTCATGTTTCTGTCTATATTATTTTTATTTATTTGTCGAAGTTGTCTCTCCGTTATGTCGGCGTTAAAATTCAACAAAGTGTCGGTGAGAGATACATTCTGTTATCGCATAAACTGTACGGAATTCAATTAAAGATTGATGATGGTTCACTGCTTGATATCTTTAATTAATTCAGGTTATGTCTACACTGTGTGTTCTTAGTGTTCTTAGTTACTGAACGTATTTTAAGGATAACTATATCCGTAGGTCTAGTTGAGCACTATTGAAATATAATTATCTGGGAGTGTGACTAGCTTAAAGTGAAGAATTTGACTCAGTGGGAACCAATAAACATGTTTTTTAAATTACTCTTAAACTAAAGATACCGAAGAAGCTTAGAGTACGACATTGCAAAATTACGTACAGTTTAAACACTTTAAGCTAACGATGAATAAGCTAGTTTTTCTGACCAAATCTTAACAGTCTAGCAATAAAACCAATTATTTTTAATCCTACAGTTATGAAAACATGTTACAAATAGGTTAAAACGAAAGCAGTTGTGTGCGCTCAGTAATAATCCCAGATATTACTTTCAAATTAACAAGGTTTAATATCTTTGAAAGATATTGTTCCTTAAATTTGTATTTTATATTTTAATTTGAATGAATAGCCGAGGTTAAAATTTGTCTTTTATTGTTTCATTCGTCCTTCTGTCTTGACAAGAAGCAAGGGTAAAAATTGTAATCCATATTGTTGACCAACCTTTTATTTTGCTACATTTTATGTTTATGTCGAAGTATTACAGAGTTAAAACTTAGTTATATTTTACAGTAGAAACTATGATATAATTAAAAGTATGTTTAAACTTTAAATTAAAATAAATTTTAACTTGAATAATAATACTAATCCTCTATTAATTTGTTACGGTATGTATGCTTGACTTTTAATATAAATTTGTAAGCAATGCATTTTATATAATTGGAATTTATATGGCTCGTTGAAAAACTAATAAATGTAGTATTCATTACTATCTGTTAAATGTACGATCATCTGTGATTTGTCAGATAACATTACATCTTAAAAAATTTAAAATAATTTATTTGACAAATTATGAAAGGAAAAATATTTTGTTTTTTAATCTGCATTAGGCAAAACCATATTTGACAGGTTAGTTTGTAGTTATATCTGCACTAAAGATTTACTTCCAACTGTACATTCCAAAAATATATAAACAAAATCATATTAAAGTAAAAATGTAATTTAATAATATTTCTCGGATGGATTTGGTTTATTTTTATGGTAAACTCGTTAAATTTATTGTTTTACAATTTATTTTTACCGAAAACTACTGTAATTACTCAGAAGAATCTGATGATTTATTTAAGTACTCTCTAAGTACTGAACTTATAAGTGACCGTTGTTTATATATGTTCATTTTTTAAAGTCTCCTTCCCTTTCCACTCTAACAGGGTTAAAGTGGCTTCATCTGTAGCTGACGTCTGTCTGGATCAGACACGAGTTTTATGCAGCACGAGTGGGTTTTAAACTCTCCTTATATAAGTCTAGTTTTATATTCTGAATTAAAGAGTTACCATTTAACTGATGCTTTCTTTAAGCCAGATTATAACAGTACAGCAATTATATATTCGATTTGAGACTTTTGATGGTTTGATGGGTGATATCTTTTCTAACTTTGATTAGTTTGAGGTTACGTCTAGTAAATAAAAGACAAATAATATTTAGGTTCTATAAAACAAACAACACCTTAGCTAAGTAAATAATTTTGGTATATTAATAAGTCAATGTGTTATTTCAATTCAGTATTATTTTAAATAAAATTAACAAGTATATATAAGAAAGTAGACTAATATATTAAAAATGTCAATTAAATTAATATGATCATTCTTAATTTGTATTTATAAAAACTAAAGATCCAACGATTAATCGCATTTTCCCAAAACAACAAACTAGCATTACAAAGATGGGAAATTATTTGACACGTTGATAAATCCTTTAATTTTTTGTAGTTATAAATATTCGACCGTTCAAAATAGATATTCAATGGAATTAATAAATAAACACATTGACTGAAAACAACCTGAACAAAGTTAATGATCGAGTTTTTCATCAAAATAAATTGTATGTACCTTTATTTTAGAATAAATAAATTAATATATGGCATTCTTGAAATAGTATGTTATTTAAATTACAAATCAAATTGCATTTTGTATTTACAAATTTGCAATCAAACAATGTCAAACTGAAATTCCTGGAAATTAAAAGCTTGTAATTTTTTATTTATTGCTCTGTTATAACTATTTGTATTTAATCAATGCGTGTACTAATAATATTGTACATTTTATAATGGATGTGTTTCAATCTCATACCTTAAAATCAGAATGTATTAATCAGGAAATTAATTAGAAAGTTCATCGACCATCATTAAACTACAAACTCGATAATAGTTTTTCTGTAGCAATATTTATGAATTTGAATCCATTTCAAAATTGTCATGTATGTATTTGTGCGTAGTTTGTGATGAGTGTAGTATAAATTAGAATATTTAAAACATTACAGGTTTAATCCTTTTTAATTTTAACACTAAAAAAGCTAGTAAAATATAAAATTAACAAAATTACTAATATTGCATATTTGAATTAACGGTATGACGACTTGAATTTAGAATTAGCTAAATGGTTTATTAGTAATTTTCTTTTAACAAAATAAGAAATCAGATTTGTTCAATTTATAATTATAAAAAATTAAAAAATCATTTTATTTTCAGATACAAATTGATGTTTCACTATAAAACATTATTATTTAGAAGAAAATTGCTACTACAAGTTATAAAAAAATTAACTTCGTAAGTTAAAGATAAGTAAAGATGGTCTTTTAAAATTCGATTGCTTTCACAATATCGGTGACATATAAAATTGTATTATATGTATGAAGATAAATTTCCGTTTGTTCAGGTTTTAGTGAAGGAACTGTCCCCTAGGAAAGTCGCATTAAGTCCATAATCTTTGAAACGTCTTAAGTAATTGATGTCTGACAAGTGGCAATGTTTCAAATTATATCTAAAATTGTGTCTAGAACGAAATGTCTTTGTAAAGTTATTAAAGTTTGTATCTCTTTGTTCCGGTATTTAATAGCGAATCTCAATAATTAATAAAATGGTTGAGATATTTTGAGTGAACTTCCTATAAACGAAAAATAAATGTCTACTGAAAATAATTCATACAGTAATATTGTTCTCACAAGAATTCATTTTTACGATGCCTATGTTTTGAAGTTTATTCATTCGTTTCTTCCATAAAAATCATCTAGACAAATAAGAGAGTTAAAGCGACTTTATCTGTAGCTGACAGTTGCTTAGAGCAGACAGACACTTTATGTACATGGAGGGGTTTTTATTCTCTCCTTTGTATTCTTCTGATTTTATTTTCTAAAGTAAATAAATGCCACTATTTAACTCGCTGTGTAGGATAATTTATTAAAATTTAGTTAATTCTGATTAGGAGTAGAGATTTATTTGGTTTGATATGATTTAGTATATTTTAGTTTGAGCATTTCTTTGGCATTTCTTAAATGTAATTCCTGACTGTCGTTTCCTCAGTTGCATAAGTCTGTGTTATATCATTATAAATTGAAAAAGGCATACTTAAACCAACTATTTTAACCCAAAATATTTTATATACTTAAGGAAAACCATATTATTGTTAATTTTTGAATTTATTTAAGTTTTTATCGACAGTAGGCCTATATTTTGTAAATTAATGGAAGCTTATACATTTGTAATTCTATTAAAATATAAATAACTATACCAATGTTAGTTTAAAATATAGTTTTATGTGTGTAGGCCTAAGTTGTTTTTTAGGCTGTCAAAAATGAAGTAAAAATTAAAAATTTGTAAGTTTCATACATTTTTAAGATTTCTAACCTCAAATCCGATTGTATAGCATATTATATCCTGCATTAGTTTTATAACATAACCTTTACGTAAAGAAATAATAAAATATTATTTTGGAGGAAGAAGGGTGTTGGCATGAGAAGCACGCAGGGATCTTTCCTTGTATTTTTATAAAAATGGGTACTTTTAACATTAATCTTCACATTTAATATTCTCTGTTATTAGTGCTTGACACATAGTTAAAAGTGCTGACAAAAATAAGCCAGCAATGATTAATTTTATGTTTGTAGATAACTAAAAATGGTTAACATTAGTTTGTAAACCTTTTAATTTTAACGTCGTAAATATGAAAGTTTCACTTTTAGAAATTTGTTTATTAGCATTGGTTACAAAGTTAGAGAATTTATTTTATAACTTAAAAATATTAATAGTTTTAATACACTTTATAAAGTGGAACAAAATGCAAAAGTATTGTAAAAATATTTAAAATGCTTTGAAATATTAATTAATAAAATGAAAATGTATTAATTTAAAAAACAATTAAATGTTTATGTAACTATGCCATATTAAATTTGTAGCGATGAAAGTACGAGGAGGTTTTATGTTAAACAAAAAACTGTTTGTCCATGTTCTGCACAGTGGTATAGTGGAAACATTCACAGGTTTATTTGATGTGTCTTGAAAGATGTGGAGTCAAATGTGTAATTGACTCCAATCAGAGGAAATTTTTACAACTTTGAGTTTCGTAAATGTTCATCAAATTTTAATCAGTTTTACGGTTTAATTTCACTAAAATTGATTACATAATATTTTCTCTATTGTGTTTAGTGTATCATTTTATATTTACAAATATTTTACTTTGAAATGTAATTATTGATTTTTAATTACATAAAGTTCTACTTTACCTAATTTTATAATTTTCCATGTTTGTTGTATTATGTTGAAATATCGCTGCAGCAAATATTTGATGCGTATGCAAATTTTGGTTCAATTTAAATTTCTAGTTAATTTTGCGTTTACAAACAGCTATACTAATATTGACCAGCTTTATTTAAGGAAATTCAGAAATATGTATGTTTAGTTTATTGATTTTCTTCAGTTAAATAAATATAATCAATAATATACCTTAGTTTAGTTCGTTTCGTGACTTCTTATTGTAGTTATTGATACAACATGTTTCAAAGCCGTAGCCTCAAATCATTTTCACTCCGAATTTATAATTTCACATTAAAATAAATCCACTTGACTCATAATACAGATAAGTTAAATTAAAAAGCTCATATTACTGGCTTCATGGCTAACAGCATAACGGATAACACCTGTCTTACACTGCCTGTTGAGATAACGCATGAAGACCTGCTGATTGTAATCTTTTCTTAATTTCTGTAAACGGTCATATAATGCAAATTGTGAGTGTAGAACGATTTTGTTTCATTTGGTTTGTTTTTAATATTTAATACTCTTCTACACAGTTCATTGGGGACAAATTACCAGGCGATGGTAACCGCTCAAGTTTTTCACCTAAAAAAAAAAAATAAAATAAAATTCAAGTCGCCCAGGCTAAGTTTAGTGTCAGCAAGGATACGTGCATAGTTAGAGTTGCTGATAGTAAATTTGTTGTTGTGAACATGCTCTTTGCAACGTTCACTGGACGCTCTCTCTCTACATATAACAATTATACATTCATACAATTCATTGATTTTATAAACGCCGGACATTTTCTTAGTTGAGGTGTCGATTGTACGTTTGATCGTTGTAAAATAAATTTTGATTGTAGGGAAGGATAATATTGTGTTCCATGAACACGTTTTTTTTTAGAACGTAGTTCGATAGGTTGTTGTATTCAGATGAAACATTTTTACTATCAATAAATAGTACCTATCTCTGAGTAAGATTCAATATTCTAAACGATTTAAGAAAATAATATGAAAATTCTTAAACAAACTTAAAATGTTGAATCGAAATGGCTGCAAAATACGACAGCCATCAGCCCCTTCACTTTAAGAACCTTCCTTGCTAGCTCTGTAATCATTATTCTCTAAACTATATAAAATATTTTTACGATTCACTTTTACTGCAAAGAACTGTGAGACCGTCGGCTTCCAGTCGTTTCCGTTAAAAATTAGTAATTAGTAGTAAGTGACCATAACATTTGTTCAATTTGTATTTGTTACGATTTTTCAGTCACTTTCTGCAGCAATAATATTAACTCCTTGATCTTTTAGGTTTTTGCTCTCTAAGTGTCTTTAAAGTTCCTGTTACTGGAACGTTTATTTACATTTACTACGTCGAACGAACTTTTTCGAATTATGGAAAATTTTTAATATTTGTTGTTTAGTTTACGAATTCTGAGAAGGTTTTTTCGACTATTTTTGTTTCTATTGTGATGTTGTTTTTAATGCGTGCTACAGAAAAGTACGAAATATATAAAGTATTTAAAAACAAATCAGACTACAACTTCAACGAGTAACTTTCGTTCCACTCCAACGACTTTGACCATTAATCATTTGCAGAATGTAAGCAAAGATAACAATTAATAGTTCTTCTTGCATAACCTCAGCAGTACTCTACGTTAGGGCTCGCACCTATCTCAGAGACATGAGTCAATTTAATTTTAATTCAGTGCCAGTGTTATTAATAAAGTGTATTTCTTTTAATTTCTTCCGACCGTCTCTTCGGAGTTAAATGATCTGATGATGGAGTCGATCCGAAACATGTCATCTTAATAACTACGGTAAGAAGTAATGAGACATAAAAAAACTAAGGTAACTTGTAAACTAACACGATGTACAAATTAAAATAGCATTTCTGTAAGCGTTTAGTCAAATGTGTGCGACATCATTTTAATTTCTGATGTTGATTCAGGTTTTAACATTAACCAGAACTAAGCTAGTGAAAATTATTACCAATAAAACCAAATAATATTTGCAAAAGTTGACTACCTAAAAAAAAACGGAATTTTTTAACAAAATATTTTAACACATTATCATCAAGGTATTTTAAATAAATTGGTACTCTACATTCAATAACAAATTTAATCATAAAGTTTGTAATTTTATCACATACGTTCTTTAAAAAAAAAAATTCTTCACAAAATCCTTCTCCGACTTTTGTTAATTCAGCATGTTATTGCTTATTTCTGTAGAATTTGCATATAGTTTAACACATTTAAGGTAGAATTTTAACTTTTTCAAAGCCAAAGAAAAACAAATACAAAATAAACTAGACAAAACTCAAAATTTTTCTGAAAATGAATCATTAATAGAAACAACAAAAACGCGAAAAAAAGAATATAGTTTGTATGAAAACAATTCCACTCTTTTTTATTGCATTTCTCCTAAACCTAAGATAACCTTATCTTCCAAAGCTGTACAAAGATAAATTTATATCAGATCCAGCATTGGAATTGGACATGTCTTCAGGAAAGACGCTTTAAGTCTTTAAATTTGGAAACGTCAATAGTAATGCCGACACAACATGGCAATGTTTTAAATGAAATCCTAAATTGAGTCTAGTAATAATAGTCATATTGTTGCCCACACTAGCGACTTCAGAAAACTCAACAGTAGTTATTGAGGTAGTTATTATATTTAATAGCGAAAACTATTCACAAATAAAAATACATTTCTTCTGTGATAAGATAAGGTGTATTCTAAAATTTATTTTAACCATACTGTTAGTACATTAATTTACTTTTAATAATGAATACATATTTTAATATCGATTAAAAGAATTTTTACGATCTTGGTTTTAAAGTAACCTTATTTTATTCATGTTAATTGTGAAACTTCCATTACCTTCATGTGAGTTTAAGTAGCTTCATCAATGGCCAGCACTGGTCTAGAACATGGAGGAGGTGTGATCTTCGATATCCTCAATTATTAGTGTCTCCGTGTTATTCACTGAATTAGATCAAATTTGAAATTTTGTCTAAGACAGCTTTTAAAATTGCGTGAGTTCTTAAGAGATTTTTGAGGGTTTTATCTTCAAAATAATGTAACTTTTACAACTTTGAGGTAAAGAAATAATTTCCGATATCCAGGATAAATTTATACTTACATTTTTGCTATTTGTATTTCTGAATTTTGATTTCTAATGTTGTCTTAGCTTATTAAATTTGTGTTATATATTTCTATCTATATACGTCTGCTCGCATCTGCTGTTATGGTTACGACAGTAAGTGTATGAAATGCTGTTTAGAGAAACATACAATTTTGTAAAATGAAGTTTATAATGCATTTTAATAAAATAGTATACGCAAAAGTCAATTACCTATTTTGAATATACTTGAAATTATGTATTTTGGGTACTAAACACAAATCTAATGTTATAAACTATTCACTTTAAGGGCTTTGCTTGCTATATCTGTAATCATTATTCTATAAACTATATAACAAACACTTTGACTGCAACTAAGTGCTTCTCTAATTCTTTATAGAATCTATATTTAATAGGGAAAATTGAAATTATTATTGAAATTACTTGACTCATACATTACAATTTGCATTGGTGATCTGCTGATATCTATCCCTTAAATAAAATTACAAGACTTATATTTTAACATAAGAAAATCAACTTAGAATAATTTTATCTTACATTACATATTAAAAAGTTATCTATAAATTATGTTCTTACTTTTAATATTGGTAAAAAATGTATGTATTTTTTTCTAATCCTTGCAATATAAAATAATTACTTAATACAATGGTAATTATGACAATTATGACACGTATGAATTTAATTTTTTTTATTTAAACCTCTTTCAAACTCATGTCATAAGTCATAGCAAATTTTGTTAGGGTATTTGTCAAATACTACTTGCCCGATATTTGCAAAATACATAATCATAAATTGTATAATAAATAATATGTATTTTCGCTTAACATCTTTATACTAGTCAGAGTAATTAAAGTGATAGAGAAGCATATAGCATTGGTAAAATGGTCGCAATTATAAATATAATGAAAACCAAAAAGAAAATTCAATGAAAATAACGATAAAAACACAAACTGAGTACCTATAAAAACGCCTGTTATGAAGCAATATTTCTTTGGTGTAAATAAAATATTAAACTTGTCTTATATATAAACTTTAACTGTAAATTATAAATTATAAATGTCAGAAAATAATAGATGTTAACTATAATGTTGGAAGTAGTTGTTTATAGTTACATGCAGAAAGTTGTAGTCTTCAGTTGCGGACATCTCTCTTGGTAATTATCTTTATTAATGTTCTACTAACTATCTTTTGTTCATCTGAGTAGTATTTGTTAAAATAATAAAAGTGATAAGCTGGAAAGGTAGGTTTGAGTAGTTCATATGTAAGGAATATAAAATGTGTAATGACCAGACTTTTACATTAGATCACAGTAACAAAATAATGACGACTGTATACATTTATTCTTGGTGAGACAGCTTACAGAGTTTCGGACAGATGCAATGAGGAGATAGAGGAAGTGTTACGTTTAAACGTTGTACAGAGTTGTTCTAAAGTTTTAATAAACGAAATCATTAGATGTTTGACAATGATAGTCGAACACAAATTCAAAATCCGTACAGTGGCTGTCAGAGTGAATGAACTGTGGATTTTGAATACATATAGAGGTGAATAAATGAACAATATTTCCTGAGGAAATCAATGAGTATTGGTGTGAGAAATTAATGTTTAATTGCCACACATCGATCAAATGTATGTTTCAAAATTTAATATATTATTACATTAAACATTTGTTTTTCTTTTGGCCATTTAAAAAAAAACGTATGCTGGCAATAATAAATGAAACTTTTGTAAACCAGTTTATTAATTAGCAAGTAAGTATCTCAAATATTGTTAAAAATTTAACCAATTGACTTTAAGAACCAGTAAAAAATAAAAATTATGTCTGGATTACAGTTTATATGATCTATAAGAGATTTAATCTGTTTTAGTTTTGCATCCTCATTTTAAGTCTTGCGAATATTCAGCGACTCCACAGTCCACACATTAGATGTATAAATTTAAAAAAAAATACACCTAAAACTCCCGATTGGGCAAAAAACACGTACTTGCTATAGTAGTTTGTTTACTAGATTTTTTGTAAATATTGTAAATTTATTATTGAGATTTAATATAAAAATAATATAAACACAAATAAAAAAGTTAAACTGTTTCTGCTTCATGAAATTAATAAAATTATATTTTACAAAGTTCTACACGAGCGTAGTCAAAAATAAGCTTGGATTGTGTAAAGTGAGGTAAAGTGAGTAAAGCTCATAATATTCATGTTTTTATTAAAAAAAAACAATTTACGTTAAACCCAAACTAACTAGAATCTATTAAAAGTCTATAGATAGAAAATACATTAAGTGTTTTTAACTTATTTAAACTTTGATTTAATCTTTAGCTTTCACTACCGTATCACGAAAGTTACAAGATTATTTCCACATGATATGTACTTTATATATTATTATTTGTAATACATATGCATGAAAGTTTACAGATTTCACTGTTTTCAATGTAAATTATTGTATTTAATTTAATTAAGTTATATTTAATTTCCCTTCATTTCTCAAAACCTGTAAGTATAGTTATATATTATATTATAATAATATAACCCTTGTAACAATTATGTAAAACTTATACAACGAATTAATGTTTTAATGATAATTTTGACTAAATTATATTTTAACTAAAAATTAAAATGAGTTTTGTACATTAGCAAAACATTTAATTTTATATCTTCAAACTAGTATCTTCAAACGAATTAATTAGATACACATCAGAAATACATAATTTATTTATACAAAATATGATTTAAAATGAATCAAAATATGAAATATGAATCAAGGCCTATCTAACTATGCTGACGGGGATTTTTATTTCATTAAATGAGTACAATTAGAAGGATTATAAAACTGTAGGACTATTTGTTAACATTTTTTATTTATAAACGTTATTATATATTTAAAAAAAACATACAAATATTATATTTCAATTGCTTTTAATTTCACATGGATAAAACAAATGATTTAGAAGTTATTAATATTATAGTGAAGAAATTAATAATCGAATATATGTTAGCCGAAGATGTACGAATGTTTCCTAAGTTATAAGATAGGCTTAAAAACAAACGATACATTTTTAGGCTTTTTCAAATTTGTGTTAACAAATAATATTGATGCTAAAATGTTGTATTTATGTATACAGTTTATAACCTCAAAACAACGTATTATAACATTCGTTAGTTCTATAACTCATATAAAAAAAAATCAACTTCACAAGAAATTATAATGATTGAAGTTATAAACATAACCCCAAAGTAGAATCTACGCTACAGATGATGGGTGAAATCAGCTGTTATATTATATGTTACTCATGTACGTATATACGTATGTATGTACGTACGGACGTACACTCGCTTTTGTAGGAGTTGATTGCATTGTATGAAAACTAAGAAATCATGTAGGCATATTGTGTTTAAAAAATTTCATTTAGCAATAAATCTTATCTTCTAAAGCGAGAGATAATTGTTTGTCTGCTAAATGGATCTGGAATCTCCGTCTAAGGATTTTCGATTTTTTGATTTTATATTAGGCTTTTAGCCACGAGAAATCGATTGGAAATGGTCACCAGTCTGGGAAAATTCGTTTTCTACGTCTTTTTATTAAATTAAAAAGTGAAATTTGTCCATTTTAAACAATACAAAGCACAGCTGATGCAAATGTTTTCAATGCCATTACAATAATCATCTGCTTTCTTTTAAACTGTATATTTTATTAGAGGTAAGCCTAATGTTGTATCTATTTATAGTTACCATGGCAACGAATACATAATAAACATACCCTTTATTTAGTTTTTTAATGTTATAGGCCTAACCTAAACGATGTTCACGGAAATTTGCAATAATAGTAGTTATTGACGTGAGCGAACTAGGCCCTAGGAATAAATCGATATTGAAATAATACTTTAATTTAGGCCTGACTTATTTCTGAGGCATAGCGTTGAGATTGTGGTTAATCCTTTAAACTGTATTTTTATTACAGGTAAGCCTAATGTTGAATATACCCTTTATTTAGTTGTTTAATGTTATAGGCCTAACCTCAAAACTCAATAATCCAATATTTATTATTGAAATCATAGCCCTGCTTATAATCGAGCTTTAGCTCGGTCTCCAGGTACTTATATTAAACTACAAGTATTATTTAGTAATGAATATATTAGAAAGGTTAATTAATTACCTTTTATTTCCGTCTGACAATCCAAATGTTTTCTTCCTACTTAGGATGACTAAATTCCTATATTCATTGAATTAACAATCCAGGTCGCTACACATAAATATATTATGTCTAAATTATTTAGTAAGTTTCGTATCAGTTTCTTTTTACAATTTTTTCTGTAAAATGTTCAGTAACATTGTGTAAAATATTTTCCAAGAATTCAAAAATATTCTCAAATTTTACAAAATACTGCAACCTCTAGATAACTACTTACTAGCCACAAATAATGTTTCTTTTACTACCAGAAACCATTAAAGATGTACACAAAAACATAAAAGTACAGATTCATTCAAAAAATCAATGTTAAAATTGTTTCCCGTAGTATACTAAGTTTTAGAGCGTCTGAAGTTCAGTTACCTATTCTCTTTCAGTTACAAATTTTACAGTGACAAATCTAAGTTTTAAGTTTGTACATATTTTTGTGTCTGAAACCTAAATATTATTCTTTGTTTTATTTAACTGCTACTTTTATATCCTTAAATGTAATGATACTCAATATGTCACTTTACAAAATACATTACCATTGGAACATCAAACCGTCAAACATATTTACAAATGTTCTTGTAACGTCTTACATGACTCGTACATATATTTTATTCGACAGGTTTTATTACTTTATATATGGCAATTATTTATGTATGCACTTCTACACACTTAAAAAGCACATATATTTTGTGAAATGAAATATGAATAATAAATACTTACACTCTACATTTCCTTTCCCAACATTTCTCGATCATGAATCAACCCTTTTTCATTCGATTTGTTATACCAGATTATAATTATTATATCACATATAATATTATAAACATCTAATTAGGACTTGCCTACTATAAATTAATATGAAACTAGAATTCCAAGGTATGTTATAAATTAAATTTGCTTGTAATTGATGTTTCTAATTAAAAAAATAAGAGTATTGCGAAGATGATGAAACATAGTAGTTATTTTGTACGTAAAGTCCACCTCAATTAAAACGTGTAACAGTTACACAATATAATTTGTGTAACTATATGTTTTTCAGTTGCATTTCCCTAAAACTAAAGACAATTAGTTTGTACTAAAATAAATAATTTCATTTAGTCCAAGCTTAGTATTTGAAAAGTCTTCGGGGTAGTCTTAATCTTGGATAGTCGAGAGAAATTGCTGACAAGTAATAACAAGGTATAAATAAAATGGCAACTTCTGTTCAGAATCGAATGTCATGTTACTGTTCATATCATTTTATGTCTTTTTTAATATAGTATTTCCTATATTTTAGATTCTTATTAATTACGTTATTTTGTAATGGTGGAATTTGCTTCAGGTATTGATTGACTACTGTATTACCATTTTCATCTATTTAAAACATATGTTTACTCTGACTTAGCAGATAGTTTTAAATAATGTGTTAAAAAATAGAAAAATCTGTGGTCTTAATAATTACGGTCTTAACATTGGTGTTAATGTAATACGAAGTGAATGTTACACAATATTTCTATTCCCTCAAAAATTTGCTCTCCTTTTTGTAAACGTATTGAGATTTAGAACATGGACAAAAGATAGGATGTTGCACACAAAGTTTGAAAGATTTGCAAACAGCCGATTTATTAAGATATACAGAATAGTCAAGATTTTCTAATGACTTACCCGTTAATATCATGAAACACTACCGGTTCAATTGGATAAATTGAAATTTCTGATGATGATAGGTCTTCCGGTACAAGTTAATGGAAAACTGAAACTTTTTATAGCATGCCCAATTCAAAGAGAGTGCTTGGGTACATGAAACAAAATTTAGATTTGTAAATTTATAGTGAATATTCATTCTGAAAGCTACGGCTATACTTGTACGATCAGATCAGATCAGATCGGAGCCGAATTTTCCGGTCTGACGCTGAATTCCGATGGAGTGGCTAAATCTATCAGATTCGCAACGTCCCGACATGTGTCGGAAGGATGCGCGCGCATTCCACCTCACCATCAGTTAGTCTGAATTTGCTTTTACTGTAACAACTACCGTAAATGGCAAAATCATCTAGCTCGGACATCGACGAAGAATTTTTGATGATTGTGTTCGATAAGGAAAGAAAACAAAGAAAAATAGGGACACATCCTATCAATCAAAAGCGACAAGTAAATAGAAAAAAAAATATTGTTAAATTAAAATTTTGCATAGGCAAATGATTTCGAAAAGCATTATAATAAACAAGTTGTAGTTGTTTTCGTCAGTTGAAGCAACGTAATTAAAAACAAAAAATAAAACGAAATATGCGTCTATTGATTAGTCCAGTATTACGTATGGCAATTAAGTATTGCCAATTTCATAATAAAAACCAAGGTTAAAATTATCACTGTTTCTTACGGATGACATTTATAAAGACTTAGAAATATGAATTTTTAGGTCCTACTCCAACATCAAAGAGTCAATATTGTTTTGTAGCTTGTAACAACCTGCATATAAAAGTATATTACTGAGTTTGATGCTTTGTTATATCTAATTTATTAAAACTATGACATATATACAAAGTCTGATACATATTATTTTACTGTATCACTGTTATTTTTTGTATGATTTTTTTTAAATTTGAGTCATTCAATTATAAATAAAGATACCTTTTCCACATAGCCAGTTTCTTAAAATGTCTTTTTTTATATACAAACTGATAGACAGATAAGTTAGGGTAGGTTGGTTAGCTTTTTCACTGCATTTAGATAGTTCAGTGTACACATTTGTGTTTTATTAGTATTAACCTAGGCTATTTTGTATTTGCGTTTAAAATTGTAATGTAGTAAAAAACTTTTTATACAAAAATTATTTTATTTAAAAAAATTAACTATTTTTTAAATGCCACTGCCTTTGATATAAATTTACCATGTTATATGAATATTTACTTGATTTTTCAAGTCAGTTGGTGAATTTCATCACCTTTTTTCATCACGAATTGTCCCGATTGTTGACGAAAGAGACCGAACGTATTTTCTGATTGGGAGCGATCGGGAGGGGTGGCTATATCTATCAGATCCACGCAGAGCCGACAGTTCCGGTATGCTCCCAGAGCATGGAAAAAATTCGGCTCCGATCTGATCTGATCTGATAGTACAAGTATAGCCGTAGCTTAATATTTCAACTTAATCCATAATTTAATATGATGTAAACAATCTCCTTAACAGTTGATCTAACATTACTAACCATAATTTTATATCGTTTAAATCTAACCATTAGTAAATTTGACGACTAAACAGTGAAATGCCTACTTGATTTATTTACTCTGCTGATTTTTTAGTGTTACAGAAATAGTATTCTCATCTTTTACACAATTTGATTTTAAATTATAGGGAAATGATGATGCCAAAGTAAAGGTAATGTAGCATTAAAATTTTAACAGGTCAAAAAAAAACGAAAAAAAAAATTTCTTATCAAAAATATAATAAGTACCGTAGGCTACTATTTAAAAGACTTGAAATTTATAGTTTGTTTTTTATAGAATTTCGCACGTGTTCATTTTTAAGCATAGCGAAGGTAAAAGTTACGCTGTCGCCATGATGAAGGTTTGATCATTACTCACAATAATCAAAGGGCAGCACAAAAACAACACTACCGTACGCACTTTCACGGCCATGGCCAAAAGCTGGAGGAAACGGTGCGTCTTAGTTTTCTCGTAGACAGAGATATTTTAGTGTTTGCAACCCCCATAGTAAACTTTGCGTATGGTTAGTGATCTGGGATTACCTGCATATGTCAAAAAGAAAGAATCAGTCCTTTCATCATCTTGGGACAAAGATGTTAGATAACACTAAAACATCTTTATGTCAAAAATAAAAGTCGATAATAAAAAAAATTTCGGCAAAAAAGGAATGAGATCAAAAATATGGGCGAATCCATTTTCCAGCAGACTACAGCAACAGATTAAAATGTGTGCATCTTCTTAAATTTAGCTTTAGTATCCTTGTACTTAATGAGCCGCCTTTAACCTTATTTTCATTTTGTTTAAACATTAATTGTTATAGTGAATTTGATTTGTAAACAGCTTTTAATGTTTCATTTTTTAATTTATTCTTTCCAATAAAAGAAAAACTTGTCAAGTTAAAAACAATAAAATCTTTGCGATTATAAATGTTTACACATTATTTTGTTTGTTGAATCATTTTTCAGGTTTTCAATTAAGTAGACTAAGAATACGAATAATATAGTCGGGCTTTTTTAGCACTTATAAACAAGAAGAACACGATTTGTTAAATTGGAAAATATGGTTTTGAGGATTAAGTTGAGGTGATATGAAATTAATATTGTTTAAAGGGTGAATCATTACAAAATATTTAAAGCATTAATATTCTTTTATTTGCTATGAGTAGCTAGTTACTGTCGTAATATCCTTCTCCAGAATACAATCACAGCGAAAGGTATTTTATAAAACAGAGTTTTATAAATCTTCTGTAAACCTGATTGACTAGAACTACTTGAATTTAAATCTTTAATATGCTTTAACACTACAACGGGAAAAATATGATAAAGTTTTAAGTTATTCTTGATAATGAATAATGCTATATAATATAGTAACAATCATTTCGCAATAATGTTTTTACTAAACACAAATTCATCTACACATTGTCTTTTTTATTGACTTTCCAATCAATAATCTATAGTCTAAAAAGGTTCAAGTTACCTATAAATTATAAAAAGATAAAATCTTAAAAAATAAGTATGTAAATTTGAAGAAAGTAAAGTACAGAAATATCCTTAACCGACTGTTGTGTCTTTCTAATTTTATTACAAGACGACGTCAAAATTATATTCCATACTTGCATCACTCTCTACCATAATATCTTTGAATTTATATTTTATAAATGAACGAAGCACTAGTTTACGATACAGTCTGTAAACAATAATATAGTCCACAAAATAATCTCTAATATTTCATTTTCTAAACTAAACTTTGCAAATAAAAATCGCTTATAAACAGGAAATTGTGTTTTAAATTTAAATGAAGTAGCAAAACT
>JAGFPH010002848.1:16075-29798 GCA_018207615.1 Philaenus spumarius | reverse complement strand
TCTGCATCTTTTTACTAAAGGATTGCTTACCAATGTTATATGATGAATCTTTATTAAAATATCTTTCGTTTATACATTCACATATCCAAAGCTAGAAAATACGTTTTGAATTCGAAAAACTATTTTACCCATTGTAAAAGTTTCCATGCCATCCACCAGAAAATAAATTAAACCACTCTTCAGAAAATATTAGTAGAATACTTGTTTGAAAGCAAAATTCAATTTCTAATCATTCAAAAACATAAATGTTTTTTACTCTCAAAAGTGAAATCATCAAAACAATTACTGTCCAGCAGATAGATGTTTAATTCAGAGCATAAAATCAGAGAAATATTTTATAGTTTAAGTTTTTATAAAAGCATGAGTGCTGTAGACAACTGCCAGATACAGAAAAAGCCTCTGTACCGGTATGTAAAAACTGTAGAGAAATTAAGGGGTGCCCTAGTTAATAAGAATTAGAGAAAGTAACTTTCAACGAAGTTACGTAGTTATAACTTATTTCATTTAAAAAATTATATAGCCTAATGTTAAACATGTTTCCTGTGTAAAATACATATATATTAATATTTGCTATTAACTTCTATTTAAAACCAGCGATAACTAAAAGTTTGTCATACTATAATAGGTGATTTAAACACCCCTGTAAGGCCCGTGAAAAACCACAGGCTGATTAATTAGATACACATCAAAAATACATAATTTAAAAACAAACTGTATAAAAGCAATTTTAAGGCCTACTTATATAGGCCTACCTAACTATTCTAACTAGGATTTTTAACTCGATTAATGTGCACAATAATAAGGATTATAAAACTTTAGGCCTAGTTGTAAAACATTTATATTCACATACGTTATTATGTATTTAAAGAAAGATAAAAATATTATCTTTTAATTGTTTTTTATTTCATATTGGTAGATCAAATGATTTAGAAGTTATTATTATTATAGTTAAGAAATTAATCGAAAATGTTTATATGTTATGCGAAGATGTACGAATGTTTCCAAAGTAAAACGATTAGGTGTCTCTTCTTTAAATTTGTATAAACAAACTAGCTGGCCCGATCCGGCTTTGCACGGATAGCCAAATCAAAGTTAAATGTATATTAACAAAAAATATATTATATCAATAAATATACACTATTTTTTTCTTATGGGGATTTTTAGTAACTTTAACCCCAACCGCAAAACCTCCATAAAATTTCTAATCTTTTTAAACCCTTTCTTAGCGAGCACCTAGGGCCCTAGAGGAAGCTACATACCAAATTTCATTCCAATCCATTCGGTTGTTTTTTTAGTAACTTTGACCCCCAAACCTCCCCTAAAATTTATAATTTTTTAAAACCCTTTCTTAGCGAGCAGCTATGGCCCTAGGGGAAGCTACATCTCAAATGTTATTCCAATCCGTTCAATGGTTTTGGAAAAATCGTGATTTAGTAACTTTGACCCCCAAAACCCCTAAGATTTCGATTTTTTTAAAACAATTTCTTATCAACACCTACGGCCCTAGAGGAAGCTACATACCAAATTCCATTCCAATCCGTTCAGTAGTTTTAGAGAAATCATGATTTAGAAACTTTTACCCCCCAAACCCCCCATAAATATGTGGAATTTTTGAAACCCTTTCTTATCAGCACCTACGGCCCTAGAAGAAGCTACATACCAAATTTCATTCCAATTTGTTCAGTAGTTTTAGAGAAATCGTGATTTAGTCAAATTGACAACCCCCAACCCCCCCCCCCCCCTAAAATTTCGAATTTTTTTAAAACCTTTCTTAGTGAGCACCTATGGTTTTGGAGGAAGCTACATACCAAATCTCTTTCCAATCCATTCAGTAGTTTTTGAGAAACTGTGATCAGTGAGTCAGTGGATTTGGCTTATATATATATAGATATATTGATGATAAAAGGTTTTATTTATGTACATTTTATAACATCAAAGTAAATATTGTAATGTATATTTAAAAAAAATCAACTTCACAAGAAATTATAACGATTGAAGTTGTAAACTTAACCCCAAACTATAATTTATATGTTACCGACGTATACTCGCTTTTATAGGAGTTGATAACAATTCTATAGAAAATGTGTAATACACTAGTAACTTCTTAACTTCATTAATTTACACCAATCAAACTAATGATTTGCGGTTTTTACCTAGGTTCCAACCATCGTGACTTTGTTGGATGGTGGTTGCAACTGAAAACTTGACTGCGCATTTATCGTATCGGTCACTCTAATGTTCTCCACCCAACAAACAAAATACAGTGCACGTCTTTATAAATGTTATTTTATCGTAAACCTCTACAAAATTATGTATTTCGTTCAATTAATATTACATTAACCAATATAATGATACATACACACTTCGATACACAGTACATCTGTGCTACGTACTGCATTACATTAAAAATGTCAAACCGTAAAATACATTTTTACATATGTGACGTTATACGAGTCATAAATATGCTTTTCTGTCAGGTTTTATATCTTGCATTAAGAAGGAACCATGTAGCTTTACCGGTCCACATGCTATTTAAATGGGAGAGGCTTGCACTCTATATATTTACCATTATATCAGAAACTATTAAGCATACAAACATTTTTTTGAAAAGCTTTCGTAAGTTTTCACATATAGTGTGTAATACTAATTTTTCTTGCTGTCTGACTTAGAATTTGTTTTAAAAAAAGTAATAAATGAATAAATAACTGCAAATCGTTTGAAAGGTATAAAGTGCTATATATCTTCTTAAAGGGGTTGCAATTTAGAATTTTATAACATAGGTTTTTAAAATTCGATTTTTGTACTAGAAAGCTACTTGCTCCCCATTAGAAATTTATTTCGTAAAATTAAATATTAATAATTTATTACATTTAACCAGTTACGTCTAAATTCATCCCTAATATTTAGAATTTATAAACCGAATTGTTTTCACTAAATTTTAGTTGGAATTAACATGTCTTATTTAATTTAATTTTAAAGATAATTATTGTAAAATTAAAACTCCTTGTATGATTTGTCCAATATAAATTTATATGAAATAAGAATCCCATAATATATAATAATAATAAATTCAACTAGTTATTTGCAAGAGCAGGATTGATTTACTTTATGCAAAAATGATGAAACACAGTCATAGCGTATATTTGTAAGTTTTGTCTGTATGAAAACATAGCACATTATTAAAACAATATGAAATACGAAATTATTTATTTTGAAAAATGTAACAAAATATATTTCGTTGTGTTTTAAAAACCTACACGTAGCAAACTTTAATGCAGTTCTGCAGAGGGTCTCTAACTTTCAATGTAAATTGAATTTTTGTAACTAAAACAGATCTAAACATATAAAAGTATTTCATATTTTTTAACGTGTAAGTACTTTTAAAATTTCTTAGCATTTTAAGAAAATGAGAATAATTCCATTGAACAAATTTTACCAAAATTAAATGAATTAACGAGGCGACTGATACAGTCGGTTTAATAAGTATAAGGAATTATTGCATTTCATATTAAATATATAAAATGTAATGGAAATGTGATTATTATGTACTGGATGAGATGGAGAGGCGAAACTCATATTGAATTGCTACTGAACTGTTTTTTTTAACCTCTAATTTGTCATTTTAATTTGGAAATGAATCATAATTTAAAATAAATAACATATTAATGTCATATTTATGTCATAGAATGTAATTAGAATTATTTGTAATCTGTGATTGAATTCTGAGTTTACACATAGGCACAAACAGAACATTGTTTATCTATACATATAATTAAAACTGAAATGTCTGTCAGTGATTTCAAAATTTAAGTTTTTTCTAAGCTTATATGGTTATTCACACATTAATAAAACATAAACACACATTTATAATTGTATCTTTCTGTTTGCCTGTCTGTTTGTCCGGGCTAATCTGCAGAGTGGATGAACAAATTTTGACAAAAAGTTCTTTAATAGGACTTTTCAGAGAATATTTTAGGATACTTTTCATTCCAAAAATATTTAAAATTCCTGTAATTTTTTTTTTATTTAAGGATTTTGTGGACAAATATTGGGAATATTGCGTGTATATTTCGATCTATGTCTTACAATTTGTACAGTACACAACTATAACCTTCACACTTATATCCAATTGCATCTGTCCTAATCAAGCATTATTTTTGTAAAAATAACACAATGTACAATAATGTCTGCATTGGCATCACCAAATGTCACCGCTGGGGCAGAGCCACTAGTTAAATTACAAATTAACTGTAAACCGAAAACTTAAGGAATATTTAAAAAAAAACTAAATTTGGTGTTTTTATAGTACATAAATTTCCTTTTGACAAAAATATACGACAAGTACCGTAATATCAATTAAAAGTGTAAACAAATGAAGTACGAGGTTAAATAAATATAGGCCTAATTTACAGGTTTATCTTATATAGGTTTAAACGTTTAACGACTCACAACACAACATATTTATGATACATGAGTGCTGATATATAAACATTCCTAAATTTATTTGACAGTTACCCCAGATGTTTTAATAAAACGTATTTTGAAACACATATGCCCTAACATATGGAAAGGTGTAATGGTTTAAATAAGATCACAGCGTGTAGGTTTAAAACACGAATTACATATTAATAATAACCCTCTTTATGTTAAGCTTGTATTTTTGATTAAATTAAATAATTTCAGGCGTAAGCCCACTACTGTAAGCCACTTTTAATAAGATTTATAAAAACATGATGGAGATGTATAGGCTACATACATAATTAAAAGTTTGGTAATTATTTGTTATATAAGGAAGATAATTATTCGTCTTTTTCACTTCAGAGAAGAGATTGCTAGAATCTGCAAAGATAGAAATGCTAAATTAACTCAATTATAAGTCAATTATATTTCGATTAAAAATAATAACTTTAAAATTCAGTAGGCCTTTACACCTCACATTCTTAGTTGTTTGTTATAGCTGTCAATGGAAAAGTACTATCATAAAATATAATGTTCCCTTGGAGTTATAAAAGATACTACCTAATTTATTATAATTAATTATTATTTGTATTGGTATCCATAGCAAGTGTCAGTCTAAAATATGTGCCCAGCTTGCATTAAATGTAACTAGCTGACCCGTGCGAATATTTCGCATGTTCGGAGTAGGCCTACATTTTTCCTGATTTAACACGTTGATTTAATCCTGTTAATTAAGTTTATTTATTTACATTGGTTTATAAATAACATTTTCCCTATACAATCTTACGGTGTAAACAATCTAACTAACAGCTGTCATGCTAGTCAAACAGATGGTTAATAGATGGCGCCTTTCATTAGGAACATGCCAAGTATAATATAAAATTTTTTTTAATAATTTTTTGTTATTAAAACATGAATTTTAAACTGTTTGTCTATTTTTCCGGTGTAGCGGTTAAGGAAAGCTTTAAAATGATACCTCATTCATGTAACTTAATGATGTATTAAGGAAGTTATGGCGTACCGACAAAAAAATGGCCTCGAGAAATAATATATGCGATTAAAATAGTACAAAGTCGAACTTACCGTAAATATTATATTATAAATTGAATCAATTATATTTCTTAAATACTAATAAAATATTTTAAAAACGGTCTTTAAAATTTTTTAAAGTGTACGAGTAATCTCCTATATTTAGAGAAAACCACAAAAACGTTTTATTTTAGTACGGAAAATCTTAAACAAATTTACTTTTTGTCAAAAAACATGCCGATTGTTGGATTTTTTTGGCTGACTAACTCATCCGAGCTCATTTGAAATCCAACGTGTGTACTAAATGTGGACCAATCGGACGTAAAATTAGGCCTTTCGAGTGCGAACGCATAGATACATGTATGTATACAGACATTTGAATGGGACTCCAAAACGTGTTCAGTAAAAGTCGGTAAGAGTCACTGCAATAATTAATTCTTCTTTACAATGGGATTCACATAAAAATTATGTCCACCAAAAACTACTAATTACTATACAATTAGATGACGAAACTAAAATGCTCAATTATTAAATATCTTTATAAAAGGGTTTTCCTAGAACTGAACAAATTATACTAATCAAAATTGTATAATCCAGATCAAGCTTTTTTTAAAAGCCTAAAATTTAAGAACACAATTTTTAAGACATATTTGTAGACAACTTTAACAATAATATTTGTAAGGTGAATGTAACTTTCAATATAAATCCCTTTTCTCCCCTCTTCTATAAACTGAGTAAAGTTGTTAACGAAGCCGTATCTGTGCCTGACATTTGTCTAGCGCACACAGGGTCTTTATGAAACCACTCAGCCCCTTCTACTTCGTAATTCTACAAAGTCATTATGTTTTAATAAAGAACCGCTAAGTAGCTTGTAAAGTAATTCGAACAAAACATTTTCTGCTTATTTTGACTGTCGTACGTCACATGCATATGTTATATTTTTGTAATTATTGCTCATTCAACCTCTTCTAATTCTTGTACACCAGAAAATTTGTAAATACTGTATTGTATTTGCAACTTTCATTTTTCCCGTTAATAGGGCGCATAGGTTGCGCCGATCTTTAATTTATTTTAATTGAACTAAGGTATGCCGCCAGATTCGTGAATCAATATCGCTTTTGTGTGAGAGATATTTAAAAAATATATAAATAATAATTGACCGAGCGAAGCGAGGTCTACGTTTTAGAGCATGACCGTTCGGCATTTCGTCTGTGTGTCTGTCTGTCTATCTGTCTCACGATTGTGATGGTGATTTGCTTATTCCAATGCAGAGCGATGTATATATAAGGGTTTTTCCATATTTCATTTTTAACGCCTTAAATAAAATAAAAATGGTGGCCGCACCGTTTCTCTCAGTGTAAGCTCTTTTTAAAAGCCAGTTTGTGGCTTAACCATAAGTCGAATTTAATAACTAATAATATTTTGAAGATAGCAAATTTGATTTTAAACAAAATTGTATTCTTGATGTTTTTCCGTATCTATAGATAAGCTCACAAAATGACCGCAAACTTAAAATTTGTTAAAAATACAAAAGGTTTTTGTATTTTAACAATGCTTGTATGCGTTTATTCTAAACCAATTAAAAAGTGTTCCATAGCTTTTTTTGTAGATAAAGTTTCAAAGAATTCATATATGCCAGTAAAAAAAAATGATTGAAGTAAAATCAACAAGTTATTAGCTCAAGAAACAAGCATGTTCAGTAACGAAAGGAAAAGGTTCAAATTTAGGACTACATAAAAAGTAGTAAAAATTTTTGTGTAATTTTTTCATAGATGTAAAAAGTTTCGTAATTTAGTTCTACATATAACTGTATAAAAATATTCATCAATTTCAAATTTCCTATTTTGAAAACACCAGTTTTTATGTTCGTACTACAAGACTGCTATCAAAACTAGGCCTATTTTGAATAGTAATTTAGGAATACTATATCCTTTGCCCCAAAATGACAAATTATTATAAGAAAGTGTAGGGAATAAATCAAAGAATTGATCTGTATACTTGTAAATTATTATTCCATAAAAGTATTTGATTTAGCTTTACTTGAATTACAAAATGAGATGAAACAAATGAAACCTCGCGACGATAAAGGGCATACAAAAAATGACCGTTGGACAGCGTGGGTAATGTTGGTACACGGGTTGAGAACACTATCACGAAGCTTTAACATCGTTTGTTTTCATTATTTATAATTTTGGAATATGATATGGAACTGTAAATACATTGTTAAGGTTTAGTTATTTAAGTATGTAATTATTTAATTCTATGTTTTCCCTCAATAACGCGATATTTTTAGCTACCGTACGCATTATTAACCTAAATAAAACGCAATGACCCCTAAAAAAAATCTTTAACAGTTAAAACTCAAGAAAAAAACTAGAACTAGAAACCCCGTAATCGCGGGAATTGCAAAATAATTTTTCACTGGCAAACCTTCTGCTTACTTCCTTACTGGCACATTATTTTTAACCTAAGCTTAAAACCACATTTGTTATTTCAACGAGCGAGATCTACTGTTCACAGAACTACTAGTTAAAAAGATTAGATAAAATTTTCAAATTATAGATATAAAATGATCACAACAAGGGTTTTAATAAATTTTATAATTTTATTTAGTGTAGTATATCCTTTTCCACTTTCCATACTTTCTTACTTAAAACATTTTACTAGGGTTACGTCTAGAAGGCAAACAATACTTTATTACGCCTACAGTTAATGCAACATTAAAATATTTAAAATGAATCCCGTTGAACCTTATGTTGGTCAAATCTAGGAAGAACAGCTGATTTTTACAGATCCTCGACACAAAATTATACCGTGGATTTTGTCTACCAACTTTATTTACAATGGTTTTGAAACTATGTGCCTACATAATAAAAAAAATGTATAGTTGCTAACTAAACACAATTTATGTTTATGATTTTATTTGGTTTATTCCATTCTCCTATTTTTAATTGTTTGATAGGTATTCTTAATTAATGAAGCAGCTAATTTTGTAACTACATAATTTGTTGATGTTAAAATTATGATTTCTTGTTTTACAACACAATGATTTGGTTTGTTTCATTTAATGGCACTTTAAAATTATTGTAGTCGTTGTATTAGTATTTGTTTGAAATATGCCTTAAATATACTTAAAACTGATAGACTACTTACAAAAATCTTAGACTTTCTTTGTTTTATAGCAGTAACTAACCCTGCAAACAACATTTTAGGATAACTTTCGTTGATACAATATTCAGGTCGATTTATAATTCGACTTAATTATTTTTTGACTTATCACAAAACATCTAACACCTGCTTAAGAAATTATTTTATGGCTCGTGTGGCCAATGAAATTTATGATAACTCGTTTAAAATACAAATTATTTTAAGTTTTCTGATTTCAGGTTTTAACATCTGATTGGGGATGCAATTTATCTGATATATATTTTTAGTATTGTTTCATTATTTCTCTCACTTTTCTTAATATTTTGTTTGTTTGTTTTAAGTTGGCATTGTTTCAACTAAATAACCAGATACAGGATTTTATTCTGGTTGAATTTATTGTGTCATATTTAAGTTATTCTTTTTCGCAAAATCTACATCCAACCACATTTTTTCGCTTTCATCGAGGTGAAATCCCATGGTTTTGGTTCAATTACCTTATAAATTGCACTGGTTTTTCTTTAAATATGAAATTGCCTTGCACTATACAACTAAGTTTGTGTTATTGATTTTTATAATTTTATATGAGAAATATCAGAGAAGTATTCCTTTAAAATTTATCTCTGATTTATTCTACATTAAAACAGAAATAACTACAAAAGTTATTAATAGATTTGTGCGCTTGATTTTAAATTTAACTTGTAAATTTTTGTTAAACTAGTTGGTTCAAAATTTAATGAAAATAATTCAAAGAGGCTTTTACTGATTTAACAAATTAGGTTCTCACTGTAACAAAATAAAGTGATATATGCCCATTTCAACCGTTCTAACTGTCATAAATGGATTATAAAATAAAATGTTATAATATCACTATTTTGTCATTCGCAGTTACAGTGATTTAGTTTATCGAACAAGGGATTGCTTGGTTTCGTAAATTGTTGTGTATTATTTCTTTACAGTAAAGACCTCGAAAGAATACCGTTGAGGGACCTTGTGTACACCGAGACCTTGAACGCTCCAATCGCCTTAGTGCGACGTTGTCACGTTCTTCCCACGCTTCTAACTGAACGCGGCTGACTCAACGCATTTATAATTCTTTAAACTGTGCGCTCAAGCCTCGAGCGGTAAATACCCGGGGTGTTCGAGACTAGTAGATATGGCAACGATGCGCGCCCATCCTGTTGGTAGCCACGCAACGGTATTCTTGAGTGGTCTTTAATATAGATAAGAAATGGAGCAAATTGAAAAATAAATAGTTTTTAGAAATTTTAAATGCAAACAGTTAATAACAAGGAGGTGGTTTTGGTATCAAGTTACAAAGAGGAAATAAAAAAAGTATTAAATACAAATTTAATTTTATAAGTAATGTTAGACAGAGTGTAAACTGTGGATAAAGATTTGCCGTTAAATTTAAATAAAGAAATAGTTCCTCATTAAAAGTGAATTACTTTTATTTTGTCGGTAAATATTTGAATTTTGAAATAGAGCTTATTAATTCATCAAATCGTACTTTAAAATGTATCAAATCAAACGAATCTGCCACAGGGTAAATACTTTTAGATTGAATGGCATTTGATTGACAAAATTGTCAAACTTTGAAAGATAATCTGACTAAAGTTAAATGTACGATTCTTGCATCAGCATTGTTACAAATATAATGAGCAATTATTTTAAAATTACAACAAATGGGTTCTAAAAATCGTTGAATATTTACCAACGTATTTAAAAATGACATACAACAGAACTGTGCTCCATCATAACTGTACAACGTATGTTTTTTCACATTGGAAACTAGGTGATACCGAAAAAGTATTCTTATCTATTGATAATGTTTTTTAGTATTATTTAGTTGTCTACTTTTTCATTTGAAACTAAATCTTAACAATACTTGAAGTTAGACTTTAAAACCTTAACTACCTTAAAACTAAATGCGAGCGTGTTTATTTCAAGTACGGTATGTTTCGGCTAGTACAAGGAATGCATTTTTAAGCATGCAATTTTGTACGATATTAATTATACGTCATTTATTGGTTAATGTATTTAATGCTAGATAAAATGCATTTATGTCTCTGGCATGACATCACATAAACATTGGAAATGCGTTTGATTCTTTCATGTAAAAATTTCGTAGGTAGTAATTAATTATATTGGCTAAACTGAAATAATACAAATTAAATTAGGGTTTAAATGATGCAAACTAATGTGTTACTACTTGATAGAATAAACTTTGAAAACTAAATCTCACAACTAATACGTTTATTAACCCAAACGCTTTTCAACGACAAGTCGCCATCTTCAGTGATGCACGAGTTACAATAGTCAGACTATAACCATTAATAGTAAAACTATGATCATTATAATAGTCAAACTCAAGTGCGTCGTTATTGTAGGTAGTGCATCACTGAGGATGGCGACTTTGTCGTTGAAACGCGTTTAAGTTAAAAAAACATATTGGTTGTGAGATTTTTTTTTCCAAAGTTTATTCTATCAAGTATAGCCTATCTTCAAGCTCAAAATTTATTTATAATGTGTTACTTGTTGAGTTGCTTGACGGACTACTGATACCTTTAAAACGACGTAACACATGCCCGCATTGATTCCTACCCCAAAACTGAATGAAAGCAAAGTTAAGAAACTTATTCTTCTACAATAAAAGTTACTAATGCTAGTGTTTCTATTAAGTTACTTGGTATACTTTATAAGTTTTCATGTGTTCCGCGGTTGATGGATGCGCAGTAGATCATGCATCACCTTTGTGTTCCATACTCCCCTCCTCTGAGCATCTCGCACTGTAGATGGACACTATGTAAGTAACAAGTTTTCATGTTTCGCAGTAGCTATTCAGTTCCTGTTTTACCACTAAGCTTGATATCAGCTTACTTGTTATTCCCAAGAAATCAGGCATATTTTAAAGTTATTAATTTAAAAAAAAAAACTTGAATTGAAACAAAGGTACGTATTTTCCAACCGACACGGAGGAAATTAAAAAGTTTATAATTGCAAAATTGATTCAATACGCTGTGGTAAACAAACTGTCGACAACAGCTCATGAAGCTTTTCTGTTTTATTAGATGTAAAACTCAATTTCCTTGTTAAAAGTAATGTGTCAAAGTTTCGTTTAAAACATTAATATTTTAAAACAGTACGGTAAGAACTCACAATTTCCGATATAAACTAATTTATAGATAGTTGTACATACGAAACAAATATAAAATGTCTACTGTCGATCTCGACAAAACGAAAACAAATATTTTAAAATAGATACTCCTATAAAGCGAATGTACGTCCGAACGTACGTACATGAGTAGCAATATAATATGACAGCTTATTCCACCCATCATCTGTAATACTTAAACAAAACCCAGCGTGAATTATACTTTGAGGTAATGTTTACAACTTCAATCGTTAGAATTTGTTGTGAAGTTGATTTTTTTAAATATGAGTTTGTAGAACAAATGCATTCTATAATGCGTTATAAGATTTACTTTGAGCTTCAAAAATGTATATAAATACAACCTTTTATAATCAATATGTTCGCTTATAAAAATTTAACCTATTTGTTTATCTGCAGAAAAATTCTTACGTCTTCGTAGACCATAAACATATTCTATGATTAATTTCTTCACTATAATATTAATAACTTCTAAATTATTTAAACTATCAATATGAAATAAAAATAAATTAAAAGATAATATCTGTATCTTTATGTGGATATATAATAACGTATATAAACACGAAATCTTAACAAATAGGCCTACAGTTTTGCAATCCTTATAATTATACACATTTACCGAATTAAAACTTCCCGTCAACATAGTTAGGTAGGATTAGATAAAGTCTTTTTGTTTTAAATAGTATGTTTTATAACTTATGTGTATCTTATTAATCTGATTTTTCACGGGGGTTTGCTACTATGTAATAACTTTAAGCATAGTCAAAACAAATATCGTATAGTACCTCATATCCCTCATATTATAAACAAAATACTGTTATTAACGTAAAAACTCTGGCTATTGTGTCAGGATCAAGTTCACCTCTATCATGTGTCTCTGTCCTATTCTAAACTCTGTCCAACTGCTCATGCGTCTTGTTTCAGATCACCACTACAGCCACAATCATACCTTGATTAAAGTGCCTCTGCCTTTATCAATCTGTTTGCATTTGCTTCGCAGCGGGAGATGGTGAGCGCAGCGACCAGGGGTGAAACCGTACAGTAGTAGTATAATCTATATATTAATAGGCAAGCACAAAACTTGTCGTCCTTTTTTCTCAGCTTGTGTGCATCGTAGGAGAAATTCGCGCATACCGTTAGAAAGGTAGCGTCCTGTAGATGAGCAGAATCCCATTATAATTTACATCGGTCCTCAGGGATACGCAACAGTGGTTCTCAAAGTTTCAATGTTAATCTTACGGAAGGTCAATCTTAAGGAAGAAGAAGAAAGATTTCTTTTGATTTTATCAGGGGCACAAAAAACAGCTGTTCGTATGAAAAGCTTAAAACAGCTGATTTTGATCAACAGCTGATTTTGATCAACAACTGATTTGGATCAAAAACTGAATATAATTTTAGGTTAGGTAAATCAAGCAATAGCAATAGCGAAACATTGCCGGGTCCACTAGTAATTTAATTAAAAAGCTCGCAGTATTTTAAAATATAAAATTAAATAAATATGTATACTTCAAACCTATCGTACAAATAAATGCATTCCTGAATATAATGCTTTATTTGTGGCGCATGCATGTTAAAAAATGTTAAAATGTTTGATTTGAAATTCATTTAGAAATTATACAGCTTAACACCAAGCTGAACTAAATACGTTTATGAATAACGAAACAATAATAAATGTTTATTTTAAAGGACGATTAAACATTTCAACCAACTAACGCTCCTTGAACCTAACGGATTTTACAAGAAGCACAACCAAAAGCAATGTAAGATTATAAAAAAATACTTGTGAAATTTGGCCGTTCAAAAAGTCTTAAAAATGTATTTGGATAAATATTTTTTTTAATAAAATTTGTATTAATAATTTGTATTTCTGTTGTGGGAACAAACTAAGTTACGCACTCAGATGTATAAGCCATGTATACT
>JAGFPH010002848.1:1473-15975 GCA_018207615.1 Philaenus spumarius | reverse complement strand
TGGGAACAAACTAAGTTACGCACTCAGATGTATAAGCCATGTATACTTTCACTTTTAAAACTGCATTGTCAAAGTAGGAAATATTACCTTCCTTCCAGGCAAGAATTTATTGATATATCAATCTCATTAAGAGGGCAACCCACCATAAAAATTTTTTGTTTATTTTTAAAGCAAACCTAATTATTTTATGTTTTATATATGAGTGTTGTTTATAGTGACTTTTCCATAAGTTTTGCCCCCCTTTTTTTATTTTTACGAATTTAACTAGGATTCACTGTGGCAGACATAACTCAAGTTGTATTTGAGATAGCCTCATAATTAATTATTTTTTTTTTTAAGGCATTCAATTCTAAAATCTGTAGTATGGATATTAAATTGTATAAAATATTTCTGTAAAAAAATATAATATTATTTACTTTTTTTATAAAATCCTTTTAGTAAAATTTTCTTATAATAATTTCTTAAAATCTTTATTATAAGAACTAATGTATATCCATACTACAGGTTGTACAATGAAATGTCCTCTTCAAAAATAAAAAATTAATATGAGGCTATCTCAAATACAACTTGAGTTATGTCTGCCACAGTAAATTAAAACGTGTGAAAACAAAACTTTCGGAAAACGGCCAAGAAAAAGACATATACATCTGCAAGCCTGAAATATGTGTAAGCGTTTAGTTTTTAGATAAAATAAACTAATTATAGGTATATTATCTAAACTTATTATATATCAAATTGTTCAGAAAATCACAGGGAACAAAACTAGGAGAATTTTTTTTTTTCATTTTTATTAATATTAAGGTGTAGTCCCCCTTAAAATTATTATCACACAGCGTTAACACTGAAGAACAGAAATAGAACACATGCAACATAAATTCTCATAGAAAATAAAACAGAACAAGCACAAAGCGGATTAAAAAAGGTTTGAGTGAGTCATAGTGAAGTACACCTGTCTGAATTATTGTTTTTGAGCCATAATGTTCTTGAAGCTTTGTTAAACGAATATATTTTTATTTTAAGTAAATAAATATATTTAAATAACCTTAAATAATAAAAAAGCGACTTAAAAACAACATATTTTAAAGTAGTTATAAAATTAAATAAAAGTAAAGTACATCCTGTAAAACAACTAACAAATAACTAAAAATACAATTCATTTTGTTACAATTAGTTAAAGGTGGATATAAAGTTAAGGAGTGTTTTCGAGAGGCTTACTAAAATGTATGTGTAGTAATCATTTACGTTTATATTAAAGTTTATATTTATTAAGAACATAACTAGAAATGATATAAATAATATATCTGCAACATTTCAAAATAGAGTTTGAAATGTCATGGAAAATAAAATATATAGAATGAGTCTTTGAAACCTAACACCATAGAATGTTTAAAACAATTAATCTAAGAAAACACTTTAGGTTGGGAATCTTCTCTCAAATTTATGCTCGTTACAGACATTTAATTGAAATTTAAAATAAGTAATGCAAAAATCCAAAATGGCCACCTTGGATATTTATAATCGCACACTATTTTAAAACTTGTTTACTGTTGAGTTTTTTTTTTTTTTTATATAACCAACACGTTTATGAGTAACGCAGTATCAAACGTTTCACTATCAATACATTTTTGGAAGAATATTTTCTTTATTTTGCATTGTTTAATCGTGTTAAAAATATTAATACGATTAGTCTTGGCATTGTAAATACTTACGCAAAGCTAAATTTAAAAGAATATTTTGTTACGTACAGAAACTAGCTCAAATTAACAACTAAGAGATTTCCATAGACACTCTGTACTAATAGGGGTTCCTATTGCAAAGCTTCAAAGTTGGAAACCATTTTTGATGTTCCCAGCCTACTTTAAATGTCTAGTACATATCAATAATAAGCAAAAAAAAAAAAAAAAAAAAAATAGATAGTGTTTTCCGTATAAAGTATTAGGGAAACCCCTCGTGCTCCGCACGCCAACCCCCTTGTAACCTACTATGCACATCATCATATTATCTTTTCTTTATAATAAATGTGTAGGATTAATAAAAACCCGAAAGCAAAGATGGTAAATAATGTTAAATGTTCAAGTAAAATTATTTTGTTTATTTTATAACAGCAGTTATAATAAAGGTTAAAAGAACCAGCAAGGCTCAGGTCTACACTTTAATAAAAACCTAACCTAAAACTTAAAAACACAAATAAATGCTTCAAAGTTTGAAATCATCTTTAATGGAAATTTTTTAGCAAACAGCTGTTTTATATGTTATTTTCTTCAATTGGTCGCTATGGTAATAAATGTAAACAGCTGTTTTATATGTTATTTTATTTAATTGGTTGCTATAGTAATAAATTTAAATGCATGTGTTGGTGCATCGTTCTAGGCCTAACCTAAGATATTTTAAGACTTTATTTAAAAATATTGAAATAAAAAATGTTTTATCAAAATGAATTGTACCCTATGTTACTCTGGGATATTCCTGTGTACCAAGGGTTGTAAATTAACTTTGTTGTTATAAACTATTCACCTTTTATTTTTTACTAAAAGTGAGTGATTAATGTGTGAATGAGTTTTGAATTAGTTTTTTGTACATTTTTAGAAATGAACTAAAAATATCTAATAATAATAGTATTACATAATAATAATTAAAACTAATTATAACTCTAAGTATAAAATAGGTCTTTATTTTTCTCAACCTAGGGGGAGGGGGGGTGTCCACTAAAAACCACTATACTGAATTCTTCTTTGGCATCTTAATGTTTGAAACGTAATTTTTGTAGAAATACAATTTTTACAAAAAAAATATTATACAATTTTACAAAATGATATGATGAGTAAACATTTAATATTGCAATAAATAAAACTCCGTTCATTCGTGTAACAACTTTAACCTTATGCAATTTTTATTTATTTTATATTTTGAAGGTCTGTTTTTTTAGTAGCCTCTAACACGTGTAATTATTGACCAGATTGCATCCATAAATACACATTAGTTGCCCTTGGCAACCGTAGGTAGCTCCACCCTGTGGAAGAATTTAACAATAGGAAGCGTTGGCCAGTGGTTAAGTCTTGCAATATATTATTTAAATTGGACCCTGGTCTTGAACTCCGGCGGTCAAGGATATGGGTAAAGGCGTCTCCTAGACATACCCTGCTGGGAACCTTACTTATGAGTGACCGTATTTAATATCTTATTAAGTCTGCACTTACATTGTGGTTAGTGATTTCAATCCCAGATACCGTACGTGTATGCAGTTCTCATAATGCGTTTCGAATACTTATCGAAATAAATGTCCTTGGTGCAACTTGGGCGTCGGAAGATCATTATTTGTCGGAATTAAAATATTGCATTATTACTTTGTTTAAGTATATACTAGCTGGCCCGATCCGGCTTTGCACGGATAGACAAATCAAAGTTAAATGTACATTAACAAAAAATAAATTATATAAATAAATATAAATTACACAATGTATTTCTTATGGGGATTTTTAGTAAATTTGACCCCCCAAACCTCCCCTAAAATTTCGAATTTTCTGAATCCCTTTCTTAGCGAGCACCTAGGGACTTAGAGGAAGCTACATAATAAATTTCATTCCAATCCGTTAGGTGGTTTTTTTTAGTAACTTTGACCCCCAAGCCCACCTAAAATTACGATTTTTTTAAACCCTTTCTTAGTAAGCACCTACGGCCCTAGAGGAAACTACATACCAAATTTCATTCCAATCCGTTCAGTAGTTTTAGAGAAATCGTTATTTAGTCACTTTGACCCCCCCCACCTCTAAATCCCAATAAAATTTCTTATTTAAAAAAAAAAACTTTCTTAGTGAGCACCTATCGCCCTAGAGGAAGCTACATACCAAATTTCGTTCCGATCCGTTCGGTAGTTTTTGAGAAATCGTAATCAGTGTGTCAGTGGATTTGGCTTTTATATATATACAATAACCTAAATTGACGGAGTAATGTTCTATAATGATTTAGTTGTCATGAATTTTACAATAGTCTCACCTGTTAAAAACTACATTGAAATAAGAATACAAATTTATAATATTAAACTAGTTGCTTCAGAAAAAAATAAAATATTTCAGCTAATGTTTTAATATGAATGGTCGCCTTTTTAATGAACTTTGTCTCACATTTACCGTGGCCATTTGAGTTTCCTTCAACCGACTCAGAGATAGATAGAAAATTTATGAAACCGATAAAAAATAGGGATTTATTTTGTCCTCGTCATGTTAATGAAAGTTTCGTCAATATCGGTTCAGCCTTTCCGGAGATTGGCAAGGACAAACAGACAGACAGACAAACAAATTGTGTGTGTTTAGGTTTAGGTAAAGTAGGAATAGCCATAAGAGTTTAGAAAAAGCTTGTATTTTGAAATCACAGACCGACACTTCAATTTTATTTCTATGTGTAGAATTATTATTTGTATTACTTCAAACAAAAATGAAAGTGTAGATAACTCTTGGTAGATGGTAATCAAATAGACTGTTTCAACCCAAGATAATGTTCTGATGCGGTCGTACCGCACCATTTTCTTTTACTTTTGTTTGTTAGCCAAGTAACTGTTTTCTTTTGTAATCTATATACGGGTTGATCAACTCAAGATGGCCACCATTGGGATATCGGAAACTATAAAAGTTACAACAAACTTTAAATGGGGGACCTTCCCTACTTTTTCTCTTGCAATTTTAATACAATATTAAAATTTCCAAAAACTCTGCCATTTTTCCAATATGGCAGCCAACTTAATTTTTTCAAATGGAAACCCATATTTTTTATGTTGAATTTCGATTGGGGACATAAATTGAAGACATTTTTATTCTTTTGTATTTTTTACATCGAAAATATATCGATTATCATTTTTTTTTCGATTATCCTTAATATTTCGAGTTAAAATATTTCTAAGTGGCCGTCATTTTCCAATGTGGTAATCAACTTTGAAATTTCTTATAGGAACCCCTATTGTTTATGAAAGATTTAGATTTTACATACAATTTTAAGACGTTTTGACTTGGTGTTTTTTTTTTTTTTTATAAACTTAACCGTTTAACCGCTAGAAGCGCTGAAGTTTCGGAAACTCTTATTTTAACAATTAGCCCAGTCGGTATAGGTTACAACTACCAGTAATTTGCAATACGGCTGAATTTTTTTTATAAGTACATTAAAGTAAGTAGATTAACATAAAAAAAAGTTTACCAGTCTATAGATTTCCCAAAGTCGAAAAAAAATCGATTATCATTTTTTTTTTCGATTATCCTTAATATTTCGAGCTGGGATGAAGATAGAGGGAAATAAAAAATGCCACCGTGTAGGGGAGGTATTTATCAACAAAAAAGGGCCTATGTATTTATTTCGTCCGAGCAATGGTTTGTCTGGAAAAAATCGATAATGCAGGTATGTATTTTGCAGCAGGGGAAATCACTAAAAGGGGACATCTTAATCATATATGAAGGGTTGGCTCATTCTAAATTGGCCGAATTTTAATATATCGAATTGAAACTTGACATAGGAGTTAAAATATATATTTTAAACATTTATGCTGAGTCTCAGCTTGTTATCTTGAAAATGACCCGATCTAGGAGTTGATTTTGATTATCGATTTTAGGAGTACCGGACTCAAGAACTAATTTCAATCTATTCCAGTTTCGTCAAGTTTTGGAATATCAACATCAAATTTGTTTTACAAGTTGAGTACACCAGTATAAATATTCTTAGTAAGTATGAACGATTTTTTCAGGTTATTTTTAAAAACGAGGCGCTTGAAAATGGTCTTCTGTTTTATCTATCTCGTTTTAACTACAACACCTTTGGATTCAACGACTCCATTTTCGACATTTTTGAACATATCGATTTAAAAATTAGTACAGAAGTTAAAAACACAATTTTTTTCTATACTTATTTTAAAAACTATGTTTAAAAAATTGACTAATCTGCAGCCGATTAACTCAAGCGTTTTGATGAAAAATCTAAAAAGTTCTAAAATTATACTTTTTTAAGTTACTTGTACTTTGAAAAGTAAAAAATAAAAAAGGTTTAAACTCCTTGATCTTGTTTGAATCTACGAGAAACCCATTAATAAATCAAGTGGCTCTAGATCGGTTAATTTTCAAGATAACAAGCTGAGACTCAGCGTAAATGTTTAAAATATATATTTTAAATCCTATGTCAAGTTTCAATTCGATATATTAAAATTCGGCCAATTTAGATTGAGCCAACGCTTCATATATGAATAAGATGTCCCCTTTTAGTGATTTCCCCTGCTGCAAAATACATACCTGCATTATCAAATTGTTTCCAGACAAACCATTGCTCGGACGAAATAAATACATATTACCTGTTTTGTTGAAAAATACCTCCCCTACACGGTGGTATTTTTTATTTCCATCTATCTTCATCCCAACTCGAAATATTAGGGATAATCGAAAAAAAAAATGATAATGGATTTTTTTTCGGCTTTGGGAAATCTATAGACTGGTAAACTTTTTTGTATGTTAACCTACATACTTTAATGTACTTATAAAAAAAAAATTCAGCCGTATTGCAAATTACTGGAACTTTTGGTCTAAATTTACCTCTACCGACTGGCCTAAATTATTAGAGGCATGTTTTAAATGTTAAAAAGCTGTTGCAAATTGGCAAATACTTTATTTTACACAAAAAACGTACTTAAATTCTTACACAATACACAGTGGTTACGTTAGCGATTTTGTAACAGTAATCTAAGTAACAACCTCTATAACTATAAACAGTTATTTAATACCGCCAAGGAACGTTAAATTTGGTACACATATTGCCCTTAGGTGCTAGAGGCGCACTAAGATAGGATTTTAAAATATTTGGCCTTTAAGGTTTGAAACATCCCCTAAAAAATAAATGTTGTTTGTTTACTTTATTTAAAACTGAAGTTTTGTACACTTATTTTTTACAAAACACATGTAAAAAGTAAATTAGTTTTACATTTTGTTACGTGCTGATAGGGGAGAAAATGTGATAACAACCATTGAAAATAATAAATATTTATTGTTATAATTGTGTTAAAGCTAGAGAGCTGACATTTTGTACATCAATTTCTTACAAGATTCATTTAGGAAATAAACCGGTTTTACATTTTGTTACGTGCTGCTAAGAGTTAAAAATATAATATAAACAATATATTTATTATTATTCTTTCCTTAAAGCTAGAGAGCTGAAAATGTGCACTTATTAATTTTAAAGAAAATATTTTACACTTAAGCTGATCAAAACTATCTATTCATTCGCATATTAAAGGCGTATCTGGCTGATCTGCAAACATCCAGCTAAGATTGTGATTTACCAGTCTGTAGGTTTAACTCTTGAAATAGAAGGTTTAGTGCTCTTCAATGTGAATTTTTAATGTGTTTATTGATTTAATTTATTCAGCACACGTACCGTGACGAAGACGATTGACGGGTAGCCAGTGAACAATAAATAAAAAACTAATTAAAAATACATGTTATAATTCACTTTTGTGAAATAGTAGATTAATAAAAATTTGAGAAAAATATTACAATTAATTATGAATCATAGTGATGAAAAAAACTAATTCCCTCTAGTGAAGCACGGGTATTCAGCTAATCTGTATAATATACATTGTTTAAGCCTGTTTTCTACATTTTCCTTAGTCTGTGTTAATGCCGTCACTTGCGAAACCTTAGTCGGCAAGACTCAATACATTTTGTAGAATTTATTAATAATTTTGTTTGTTTTTTCCAGTTTTTTGTTTGTTTTGGCTGGATTTATTTTCAGTCCGAGATCTACCTTAATTCTTTTTTAATGGCCAAATAACGAAATATTTTGATATTTATCAGGCATTGAAAAAGATAATCAGACAATTTAGGTCAACTCATCTCATGTCATAGCTATTCGAGACCATTTTCAGAAAAGTTACTTTAAATCATAGAGTCTACTAGAATGTTGTTGGCCTAGCCCATAATAATGATCACAAAGAACAATTAAGTTCAAGGATAGATTCACGTCTATGGTGCCTTGAAATTAGGTTTTACGGAAGTGCTTCGACAGGGATAAAGTACTTCCGAATATATAAATCGATTTCCGCTGTTATAGTTTCTTAATACACGTCTTTTCTCACAATCGAAATTGACACGCAAACTAAAACCTTGAACTCCGCCTACATGGTCAAAACAATATGAAGTTAATATGACCTTTAAATGTTGCTTTGAAGATATTTCGAGGAGATAAGTTCCTGTATTTAAAACTCTTGGGTAACTGTTTATAAGTTCAAAGTATATTCATAAGTAAGTAGCTCGAGAAAGTAAATCTTTTTTTATAGTTTGTTGTAAATTTTAATACGGCCTTCGTTCTCTTATCATGAAATACATTCTTGCATTATTTACCTTATTTAATCTTAAATGAATCTTAATCGAATTCCTGAGTTAATATCTGCATTAAAAAAACAAAGCATCTTAAAATATTTTATAGCAAATAAAAAAATAAAATGTTTAGTATTCATAAAAATATGTTCCTGACATGTTCTGCTTGGATATAACGTACCTGTCTGAGTTAACCTAATATTAAACGAGTTTCTTAAAATAATAAAAGTTCAGATATGTTCATGAAATAGAGCTTTTGGACATACATCAAAACTATCCTTATATATTATTTCTCAAAGATGTTTTTTGTCGCCAAGCGATATCTCCCTCAAATCTTCATCAAAATTAAGTATTCAAGCATAATTTTAAAGCTTATGCTCCCCGCTATTGACGAAAACCAGAGAAACAGCTTAAAATTCATGTTGTCTTTTAAAAAAAATTAAAAAAAAGCTATTATATTACACGTCATATGGTTCCTAATGAAAGGCGATATCTATTAACAATCTGTTTAACTAACATGACAGCTATTAGTTACATTGTTTACATTCTATATGCAAGTATAATCTATCACAAAAATTTATCAAATTAAATCAACGTAAATAAATAAACGTAATTTAATTAATTAAATCAATGTAAGTAGCTAAATCAGGTTTACATTGCGACCTAGATACAATAACTTGTGAAATATTCTCACGGGCCGGCTAGTCTTCATAAACTAATATGTCAATTTGTGTATTGCAAGTAAAAAGTAATACAACTTTTGGAAAGTAAATTACAAATTAAAACCAAATTAAACTAAGTGTTTTTTTTTATAATTTTAACTACCAATCCTTAAAAGAGACAGTGTTATATAGCCTAATATACATTATACAAGTGCATAGTTTTTGAAGAAAAAAGTTCTAAAACAAATTGAGTTATTGGTAGTGTAGTATATATTTTAACTTTAATTTTTTAAAATTTAAGCTTCTCGAAGGTTAAGAAGAAAAGCTATTATTTTAATATACACAAAAACAATTCGTTAGAATATTCCTACACCTAATTCACTTATATGGTTAATAGAGAGTGTTTGTAGTTGAAATGAGTGTTTGAAAGTAAAACAGTTGGTGAAACTCCATAATTGGGCACAAATAGCCAAATGGTACAATTTTCCAAATATTTACCGTTCCAACTTAGCAAAGATTTACCGTTCTATCTTTAAACTTAGCAAAGATTATTTAATAGCGGAGTATAAAACATTTTATGTTCATATTGTAATTGTGAGTATGTTCGACAATCAGGTAGATCCATAAATACTAGAATTAAGGAAAATATAGCCTAAGTAGCTGGATGAATGTAAAATCAGATTCTAATTTCAATAATCATTTATTGGAAATTGTAAAAAAAATTAATCCAAAATTAAATATATATTTTTTTATATGGAACAAAAACGTTTAAAACCTAGTGACTAATTTTTAGAAATCAATAGACCAGTTTAAGAAAATCATAATTTCTACTTAAATAAACAATTATGTCTTAATTCATCCCGTTTCTAAAACCTATTGCGTTCACCCCTTGCATGTGATTTGTTCATCTAGGTCGCATTTTATTGTTGTCCATCCATATCATTCCCACTCCATCGTTTTCTGTTGTATGTTAGTTATAAAATATAGATTTTTTTCCCAATTAGTAGCTTGAAGACGCGCAATAACAAAACATAGTATATTGTTGCATAAATTAGATTTTTTGAATTTGATAATTTGTATGAAATAGGTATTGTTATTTTGAAAGAATACAAATCTACGAGAATGATAAAACGATTCAGTTTGGCTAGGAAAATATAAACAGGGATACAAACTACTTGAAACCGATAGTAGATATTTACCTTACAAGTGATGAAACTGCTTCTTTACACGAAGTGGGTGTTTGTACTGTATAACCCCCTGAGTGATGTAAATAATCTGTTATCACGTGTAACGTACTATATTTTACCTAACACCGTTTTCAGAATATGAAAAGAACAAATTTACCTTTAATAGTATGATTCAGAAGTATACGTTAGTCTGTGAATCAGTGTTATTTTAACAATACAATTTTGTTTAGTAGTAATTAAACTCATCTGCTATAACAAACAATCAGGTGATCTAAGAGCTTCAAACAAGCAGCTGTTTGAAGCGTGATGCAATCGGAACTTATAGACCCTTTAATTCACTAAAGATGTAAAGTAGATTAGTAAATTACTCCTGGGATAGGACAGTTTAACACATGGGGTTAGGTAAAATGAAATACAACGATTTAGTCATGTAAATAGCCACTTCAATGTAAAACTATACTGTACTATAAATAATGTTAAAATTTAAAAGATATATTTATATATAGTACGCAATGCATAAAAGAAAGCAGAGAGAGAGAGCGAGAGAGAGAGAGAGAGATAGCAAGCGGTCAATTGTGGGGAGATTCGGTTGTCTGTAAGGTCCATTGTGGGGAGAAAGTCCATTGTGGGGATATCCCCACAATGACCTATACCTTTTTTTTAATCGTAATACGTTATTTAGGCGGTAATAAACATTTCTAGCTGAATATTTCTTTAAAAAAAAATATCCCCACTTTAGACCTTAGGGCGAGAGGCTTAGTTCGGGAGAGAGGCCACCAGGGCTGCGCTGATTGCAGTTCTCTCTCGCCCAAAAGAGAGAATTTCCCGTGGTCAATTGTGAGGAGATGTTCTTTGATTGGTTAGTTCAAATTTAAGAGAGAAAACCTAGCTGTATCGTCCCTTGTGGGCCTGTAAATATGACAACATCGCACAGCGTTGCCATTTTCTTAAACCTAGAATGATCACTGTTGTGAACTCGAGCCGTACCTCCCGCCTTCTGTTGATTGTCTCTCCTCACTTTACGCGATGGTACATTGTGGGCCTAACACACTTGTACAGCGTAGGATCCGAGCAAATGCATAGTGTGCATGTACTGTTAACTTTTCTATATTCTTTAATTTGATTGAATAATAATGATCACTTATGCTAAATAAATTTAACTAAACATAATTGTTACATTATTTTTTTAATGTAAATTTGTAACTAACAATGTGCATGTACTGCGAGTAAACGCTGTTGCTATGTCGTATGATGTCGTATGTACACAGTTAAAAATTCTGTTATATAAAAGAAAGTTTTCCCCGCCTTTCTGTTGTTGCCTCCACGCGATGTCAGAACGGAAATCAATTAATACATCCTCAACCCCGACCTTTATCCAGTCTTTTAGTTCAATGTCTTGTACTTCTGTCCTAATTGTAAACATTTTAATAAATAGTATTCAATTTTCCCTATATGTTTATACAAGGAGTTCCAAACGTATGGGACCTCTTCCGTAACTTTTATACAACGGAAAGTAGAAAGATGGAAATTTGGGAATGTCTTTGGATGATTAGTAACTACTTTTATAATCTTTCAAGACCCTCTCCCTCTCCTCACAGAAGGGCTCTGTGGTGGGCAATTCAAAAATGTTTTATGTAAACATACGCCTTGTGACACATCAATTTTGTTATCTTTAAATCACAAAAATTTGAATACCAAGCAAAGTAAGGTTACAACAACCATATCGAAAAACTTTTTTCAAAAAATTCTGGACCAAACAAATTTTTAACCGTTTAAAATGGAAAAATGATTTTGTTGATATGAATTTGAATTAATAGTTAATTAAATGTTTATAATAACAGGTCATTTAATATTAATAACATGTGTTCGAAGTATCGTCCATATTGGTCAATTAGTTACCAAGACATCAATTCCTAACCGCAGGTATGTCCATCTCTCGGTAGCCTCTATTGGCCCAATATAATAACTGCAAGTCTTTCTTATATCGCCTGTAACTGAAAAAACGATTTGACATAGAAATACATAGTTTGAAGTATTCTATAAAGAAAATACGGAATTTTTACTAGGAGTAATCATTTTACGACTTCATTTTCCTGCCCTGAAAACAAAATAAATATTTTGATCTTCCCAATAAAATTGTATTCCAAATAGGGATCCCATAGCATTACAGACGATAAGTGTTTATATTTTAACATGAAAAATGTTTTAAAACAATAGTATGTGTATATATTATAACCACACAAATACTAAACATGCATTACAAACGTTTTAAACAAAATTTCTGATTTGATTTAATACCTATCGAAGTCGGTAGAAAATGTATGACTGATCACATGATAATCAAATTAATTTAAGATATCGGAAATTGCATTACAAATTCAGATATTTTTAGTTCATAAAGATATCTCAAACGGGTTGTAAGTTATAGTCGATTTACTTCAAGCGTGTAGTATATTTTTGAAACGTGAAGGGGTTAAATGCTTAGGTTTCGCCTATTTTTTGGCTATATGTGTTAATGTAATTAATATTTTAACACGCAAAATGTTCTAAAACAATAGTATGTGTATATTATAACCATACAAATACTAAACATGCGTTACAAATTAAAAAATTGTGGAAAAACTGTAGGTAGAGCTTATACTGTAGATAGACCTATACCTAGCGTTTTCTCTTGTTTCTAATATTGTGAATTTGTTGTTATAATATTATAGTCTATGAAAATTTTCCGATTCCATTGAATTTTTACACAGAAGTTTAAATTGAAATTATTAATATATTTCCAAATTTTAAAAACGATTGATACAAATTATAGATATTATGGTATGAACACCATATCTGTTATCTTAAAAATATTGTTCGTTAAATCGAAGTCTGTAGAAAATGTATGACTGATTACATGATATTCAAATTAACCTAAGTTGTCGAGAATTTCATTAAGAATTTAAATAGTTTATAAAGATATCTCAAACGGGTTTTCAGTTATAATCGATTAACCGCAGGCGTGTACTTTATTGATAGTTTGGGGTCAAAAAGCCCCCTTTTTCGCACTTTAAGGGTCTTTATAATAAGAACTAATAAAGCTAGGTACTATAGCTTTTGACAGTCATAATAACTTATACTATTATATTATATGTGGTAAAATACCACAACAAAAACTTTCTTCCAAATTTTGAAAAATGTCCATTTTGATTTTTCAAAATTTGGAATAACATTTTTCTTCTATGTAATATTATTGTTTTAGAACTCTTTTCACGCTTGCAGTAAATTGGTTATCGTTAAATATCGTTTCTGGTTGTACGAAATATGCATACTTTAAAATTTCTATTGTTATGCTCTGTGATAAATTAAACTGAAACAAGTAGGTACTAACACAAATGTAATACTTTTCATTTATAAAAATAATAAAGCATGAACAATGGAATCAATGTCAAAGATAAATAAGTAATTTTGTATAAGTAATAATTATTATTAATTTATTAATAAGGTGATAGTTATCATAAAGACATTGATAAATGTCCAATTCACGAAAAATAGCTTAATTTGTTTTGAACAATTAATTTACTATAAATATAGATTGTCCAACATTTATAAAAAGTACCCTTTAACATTCTTGAAAAAATATAATACCTACAATTTCTATATAGAAATCAAAGTATATTAAAAATTGGATGTGACTTAAAAATTGCCAACACAATCGTATATTTTAACGCGTCTAAAACGAAGTTAGTAAGACACTAATTAAATATTATGTCAAAGGTCGGCACTACAGAGTCATTGAAAGTTAAAAGGATAAAAGAAAAAACAATCTAAATACCGGATGTATCCAAGGCCGATGCGACAAAGTATTTGTCAAGTGCGTGCACCACTGCATATTGCGAGCAATCTGCTCATGCTGAGGTGTGTAAGTTACCTTGCCTAACTTAGTATAAGAGTAAGTCGCGTTAGTCCCGACGCCGACGCCAGCGTTTTTATATTAAGACGATAATTTTGTGTATGGGTGTGATGGGTCTCTGAAACCTGGAACTCTGAACTATGTGTATAATTCTACCAAATATAAAGACTGAAAACTGAGGCTATGAAAAGGGTGATTTGAGGGTCAGGATTCATTAAAAACGTTACAATCTTCTCCTGACAATGCAGATCATTGTGCAAAAAAAAAAAAAAAACGCGCCCTAATCTGTTCAGTGGTTGTGGTTTTGCAGTATTTTGGGCTGTGAGTATATGTAATATTGTAGCTTAAAAAGCCAGTGGGGGGGAGCCCTGGGGCCCAAGGGAAAAACACCTGTTTGTTGGTGAGTGCTTACACCATAACAG
>JAGFPH010002847.1:150469-164174 GCA_018207615.1 Philaenus spumarius | reverse complement strand
AATGACACCCCAAAACGTGTTCTGGGGACCATGATCGGTGCTCATTTGCTACTCCCGACCTTGGGTCTCACCATAAGGGCCACTGCAATAGCTCATTTTTCCTATGGAAATTCGCTAAAAATATATATATTTCCATGTTATCCAAATAGAAAAACCCTTCTTACATTTATGATTTTTAATTAACTGCTGAATTAATCAAAATGAATATATTGTCTGATACTGTTTTGCATATTCCTTTCAAATTTTATTTTTCCAATCAATGTAGTTTTTGAATCTAAAGAACTCTACATAGGAGCTACTAATAAAATTTATATTGTAGAGATAAAACATATGTTAAGGCTGTCTTAACAAATATTATTTTTTGATTTGTACAGTACGTTATCTTAAGTTTAGTTGAGGGTTATTAAAATACATGAATGTGTTTGTTAGTTGTGCATATTTTTGAAAGTGTTTAAAGTATGTTTCATTAATTTTATATGGGGATTTTTTATTTTTATTATTGCGTCTTTTTTAGGTAATAGAATATTAAACTAAACTATTAATAACAAATTATTCTCTTCTGTAGTCATACCAAGGAAACAAACAAAAGCTGCCTGAGATTCCATTCACAATTATTTTCAAAATCGTTCAATAATGTTATTTAATTTTTTCTATGATCATCATATCCATAAATTTGCTGGTATAATTAAGTTAAAAATAATTATGTCATTATAAATACCATTCTATTATAATAACACTTAATTTAAAATTTAGTTATTTATAAAAAATGTTTCATCTATTAAATAACATTATGTACACAATTTTATTTTTAAAATATTTGAACTATCCTGATATATTAGAATTATTATATGACCTTATCACGAACCTTGACTGAAATAGCTATCCCGATTATTTTAAAAATCAATGTATTGCTAAATAATTCATTGTTTTCGATATGAATTCACGAATGAAAGTAATCTATAAAATTGAATAACTTAATCGATTATTTCTTATTCGATCATCCAAATACTAGGACTAGGCAAATGTTATTTAATTGCAGTGTTACCATATTGAGGGAAAATTTCTCTTTTGAGGGGAAATTGGGGTCGAGAGGGGAAGAAAAATAGGAGAGATCGAAAAAAGGTAAATTGAGAAGAAATGTACATTTGAGGCAGTGAGTGCACTAATGGTATATCCTACACAAATTAACATTTGAGTTAGCATCATAATTATAAAAACATCATTCTTTGCAAGAAAGAATGCATTTACAAGAAAGTGTACACCATGTGGAAACTGAGCCATTCAAGAAGTATCTCATCACTGCAGCTGAAGAGAGAAACAGTACAGTGCTTGACCCCACTCCTTGTAAGTGATTTTACAGCAGTAGAGGCAAGATATCACAAGTCTTGCGCTAAACGTTTCTTTGCTCGAGTGTCCAATTTACGCTGTAAGGGGTGTCGAGAAGTTGATGACATTACCAATTGCGTTGAATATATTTACAAGTATTTAGAAGGAAATGAAAATGAATGCCAGTTCACTGGACCTGAAATTAATAACTTTATTTTTGACTTAATTGTTTATACTTCTTATTAGTTTTATTAAATACAGTGAATTTTATCTATACATGAGAACATATGCCCAAATTTATACATTCTTGATTTGATATTCCATTAACAATAATTTAAATGTATCATTAATTTAAAATTGTTTTTTCTTAAATTTTATTACAAATTATTATTATAAATGTTACTGATGAGTTTTTAATTAAGAATACCAATTTATAAGTTAATAAGTGGAGGAGTAGATTTGTGACTGGCAGGTACCTTTTTGCTGACTGCTGACTTAATTTTTGTATTTGTAGACTTGATCGAATTTGAAATATTAGGTACTTGCTGAACGCAGAATTAGATGCCCTACAACTTTCATTCAGTACGTCTTTTAATTTAGAATGGCCGATTCCACGGTACGGACTTTTAAAAGACTTTATATTAGCTTTTTAAGCAAAGTTGGTAAAATCGTAATTTTTTTTCCATTGAGTTTGATCATATTTCAGAGTCAAATTAAACGTTGTGGGTAACGCATAATTTAGTGCTCTTTAATTTATAAAAGAGTAAAGTTTTCTGTAAGATGCTTACTTTAGAAGTTAAAAACAAAAAACTGAAAAACGTCCGAAAATTTTTGGGTTTTTTGGACCCCTTCTTTAAAGCTCGCAGCGATGGATGGTGCAAACCTAGGGTACTTAAATTTGATGTCAAATAAAGCGATCAAAACAATGTCCAGCTTTCCAACATTTATTTCTAGAAATAGCTCCAAAATGGTCTTATTTAACTAAGGTTTAAACTTGTATAAACAATTGGAATATAAATTTTAAAATTCCTAGATATCAAGTATCCTTGAGTTAATTACAACGCGAGAATAAAATAATTTATTGCCACTCGCGCGGCGGGGTAAGGTGCACTGTAGCAACATATTGAATAATGAGTGAATGAAAAAATTCAAAACTGTTCACACATGGACTCTAGGATGGCTATACAAACTTTAACTACAAAAAGTCTCATAAGTATATATACTTTCTCGGGAATTGCAATTCCAAACTTTAACCCCATTTTTCTCAAATTGAGGTTGATGTCAGATGGAACCTTTTCATTCTAGGGTCACGATTTGTTTTCTTTATTAGTCTATGGCATTATAACGTTTTATTTAAATGGCATTTAATTGTTATTGGGGTGACCGGATGTCAATATCCAGTCTTTGAAAAATATTTCTCTATCATCCAGGTTGTAAATGTTGGTATCACCGGATGTAAATCGGACGCGTTCTAGAATCAAGTTCGATTTAGCCTAGTCGATTGTAAAAAATGTTAGTCGGTAAATGCCTGATGTATTCTGCACCTACGCTGTTGTTGACTTGAAAATAACAAATTGTGTATTTCAAGTTAAATAATACAAAAACCATTCATTATGAGGTAGTAATGAAGATAAATATTTTTTTGTGTGGTGAGGGGACAATTAATTAATTAAATAGAGGGGGAAAAAGGAGAAATTTTGATCATGGCGAGGGGAACATTTCGTCGTAAAGTGGAAACACACTGTTTAATTGGCTTGCAAGATTGTGTGGTATCTTATGCTTTATCGATTTGGTGTTTACATAACTATTTGGACTGTGGGAGAAGTTGAAATTTTTTGACCGAGCGAAGCGATGTCTCCGTTTTAGCTCGACCGTTTGGCATTTCGTCTGTGTGTCTGTCTCTCTGTCTCACGATTACGGCCAAACGCCTTGACCGATTGTCATGATTTTTTGCAATAATGTTCCTTATTCCTATGCAGAGCGATGTATACATACGAGTTTTTTCAGTTTTCATTTTCATCACTTAAATAAAATAAAAATGGCGGCCGCAGCGTTTCTCTCAGTGTAAGCTTCCGAAGCCAGTTTTTGGCTTAACCGTAAGTCGAATTGAAAAACTAATAACATTTTGCGAGTAGAAAATTTGATGTTCTACAAAATTGGTTTCTTGATTTTTTCAGTATCTCTAACGGTAAGCTCACAAAATGGCCGCAAACTTAAAATTTGTTAAAAATCGTCCAATGTTTTTGTATTTTAACCATGTTGTTATACGTTTATTCTTTAGATATCTTCATAAAACCTTATAATTTTAAGGAGAAGGAGAGAGAGAAAGAGAGAGGGAGAGAGAGAGAGGGAGAGAGAGAGAGAGAGAGAGGGAGAGAGAGCGCAACCTGCTGTCTTGCTCTTTCCTGCGCTACGTCAGTGTGGCCGCTGTGACGAGCGAGGTCTACTGTTGACAGAACTAGGCCTACTAGTTACAAATAGTTTAGCAAAGGGAAAAATAATTCGACAAAGTAGGATGTTTTACCGTGTTTCTATTTATATTAAAATGTCTTTAATTTATTGTGATTGAATGAGAAAGTGGAATTTGTAAGTAGATATAGTTATGGTAACTTAGGCCTATTGCTTTGTATGTATTCTTAGAGGAGACTACTTCATGAACATTTACAACCATTGTGGGTTGCGGCTACATAACCCTAAAAGACATTTGCATTTAAGTTAGCGACAGTGAATCAAGATAGCACAGACTTCCCAGTGCCCCACACACATCTTTCGGCTACATAACCTTAAAATTACATCTGCGTGAAAGTTAGCGACAAAACATCAAGTAGATTAACCTCATAGCATCAATGCAAGTTAGTGGGTATATTTTTATCAACGTGTCAATGCAAAATATTGCCCTGAATATTAGGCCTGATAAAAATTTTTATTTTGAGGTGAATGAACTTATTTAATTATTTATTAACAGATTGTTTTGATAGTGAATACATTATTTTATAATTTATTTTATTTTTGGATACGTCTTAAACTGCTTAATCAGTTACTTGTTTTTGAGCTAATTAATAAATTTTATATTTTTGATTAACTTATAAGTTTTAAACTGTTTAACCAAATAAATAATTGTTTTGTGAGTGAATACATTTATTTTATGGACGGTTTAAACTGTTAACCAAATGGCTTGTTTTGTGAGTGAATACATTTTTATTTTATAATTTGTTTATAGCCTACCTTTTAGACTGTTTAACTAAATAGCTTGTTTTGTGATTGAATTGATGTATTTAATAATTTGTGTATACGGTTTAAACTGTTAAACTGAATATCTTGTTTTATAAATGAATTAACTAATTATTAAATGATTTGTATATTCGTTTTAAACTGTTTAATCAAATAGTTTGTTTTATGAGTAAATTAATTAGTTTATTCGTTTTAAACTCTTTAACCAAATAGGTTTTTAATATTTTGTCCATATCTATTATACTAATAACTCATATAACTGTCAATTGCTATTTATACACTATTTTTTAATGTAGAAACATACAAATAAACTATTACTTGTAATTATTTCAGAATACACAAGATAAAAGAACGTAATCAATTAATTTAAAACTTTGTACCTTTGAGGATCATTTTCTCAGTTTCGTATTAATTGTAATTATAGGCCTACCCTTATTGAAAAAACGGTCCGAATGTCCCAAACACATAGCCTACTTTATAGCAAGTGGAAACCCTTTATTTTCGGTTTAAATTTAGGATATTGGCATATTTATATGTCAAGGAGTTAAATTATTAAAACATATTTTCGATTCAGATTCAAGATGGAAGTCGGAAATAATATATATATATATTTAGGATAGTGTTGCATCACTATGTAGGCCTACTTATTTAGTTAGTTTGGTCATATAAGGATTGTCAACATAGTATAACATCGTTTATTTAGATAATTTGTATACAAACCCGTCAAGGTTTGCACACTACTTACTACACAAGTTAAATGCAATTTAATTAATGCAAGTTGTTTACTTTTAGTTTTGCAGAGTTCGGTTGTTTAAGACAAAATTTTTCATGTACATGAAATAATTTAGGCAACCGTTTTTAAACGTTAAAGTTTGACTCCTTTGTAAACTTCAATTGGTATTTCAAATAAGCAAAACACACTCAAATCCCTAATTGTAAAATAATATACTTCACATGTAAAATAAACCTTATAAATGTTTAAAATAAAAACAATCCGTCAAAATAAGAAATCCATTAAGTTAACTAGAGATCATCTACTTTGAGTTTATATATTTGTTTGAAACTATTAAACTGTATCGAGGAAGATTTTCAGAACATTTTATATAAATAACTTTCAAAAATACGCTTAGTGTTCTGTAATGTTTTTTTCTTGACAGCACACAATTGATTGTATTTCGACTAAAATTGCACTCCCAATTCCTACGTACAAATCGAAAATTTGTTTATATCAAGTAAAATAAGGTTTTGGTTGATTAAAACCTAACTTAACAATACAAAAAACTAAAATTAATATTTAAAAGTTAAAATAATTTTGTTTAAACAAATTACAACTGACTTGCATCTGTCTCAGCTTGGTCATATGTGATTAAAAAAGTATGTGTTATCTATAAAATATCCCTACATATCCGAATGTGGATAAGAATAAAAAGCATGTGAGTAAGCTCTATTTTTTCTCACACTCTCTTATAGTATTTCGAATAGCTTGAATGTACCAATTTGCGTTCAGTTTAGAAATTTGAACTTCAAAAATTTACAGAAAATTATACATTTAATTTTGACAATCTTTTATTGTGTTCTTTTAAATGTTTTCCTATATATTACACAATGTAATATTGTGTTTAGGCCTAATATTGCTTAAAGTGGTTTTTTGGTTTTTTTTTTTGATTTTTCAAATCACCAATAACCGACCACATTCCCCAATTACCAACCACTACTGCACCAGTTACCGACCATCAAACAAATTTATTTTATCAGGTGTATATATTGACTCAGATATTAAAATATGTACTTAATTTAATGTACAAAACCTAGAATTAACACTCTTATGAAACAGAGAGCAATACTTCAAGGCTTAAATATGAAACAAAATATGAAACGGGTTTATTGTAAAGTACAAAAAAAAATTTCTTTAAAATAAATTGTTTTGCAAGCAGTCTACGACTAGGCCTACTAGTAAAAATACAACTTTTGTAAATTTATATCAAATTACATACAAGATTGTTGCCTCTTCGTACAACTAAACACCGTAGGTTTTAGAATGTACACTATTTGGTTTCTGTCAATAGTTGTAGTGTCCGGAACTTGTGGAAAAATTAATTTATTCTCACATTTCTTACTTTTACGTAAACACGATGCTGAAATTTCTCTTCCTTTTACACTTAAAATTTTTCCCACGTAATGAGCTTCTTTATTTCTTCCTTCGAATGTAAATTTAAACAAAGCATAGTCATTTTCCAATGGACCTCTCTCAAGTTCTTCCGTAGGTGTAGGAGTTCTTGGTTTCAATATGTCAGCAAGGCCAATATCTAAGTCTGAGTGGTCTTCTATCTCCATGAGACAATTGTTTTTTTCAGAAGAAGATGAAAATGATTCTTTCTTTTCCTATTTTTATGTTTTCTTTCTCTATTTGATTTTTTTCAACTCGCCTTCTCTCTCTCTCTCTTTCTTTCTCTCCAGCCTTTTAATTTGATTCTCTTCTTTCAACAGTTTAATTTTTTTTTGGTTTTCCCAATATTCCATCTCAGCCCCAGCTCCTACAGCATCGGGGAACTTAAGTTTTTTTCGAGGCTTTCCTCTTTTTTGACAGGGGGCTCAGAGGATGGACCAATACGCAATCAGCAAACGATGGACTAATGACATTGGTTGTGTTCAGTCGCTTAAATTGAACCAACATCGGAAATGAATTGATCCACTTCATCACGGAACAAATCAATCATCTTAGTTAGGTCAGGATTGCTACTGGTTATAGATATGTCAAGATTACTTATGCCTAGATCAGGAAGCTTAAGTAATCTCTCTCTGTTTCTCTAATTTTAGCCCCATTACGTATTTCCTCAATAGCACTTACCAAATCATCTCGTGTATACCTTTTAGGCATCTGAAAACAACAATATTTAGGATTAGTTGACTGTACCAATTAATGACCAGTGTTTTGTACCAATAACCAACCAGTGGTCGGATAATGGAGCGAGTATATATTACATTGGCAAAGTAAGATACAATTGTTTATTATAATGAATACAATCCAAGTAGCATACCAGCAAACAAAATTAATAAACCCCAATATCCGACCAGCTGGTCAGATAATGGTGAAAATATAACTTTACGATCTAATTTCCGACCATGCTATATAATTATTTGTATAACAGTAATTTAAAACCCATTGTTGACAGCAAATTCTTAAGCTATTTTAGTTTAGAAAAACACTTAATACTACTAAGATGACTAAATATTAACTGGGGTATAATAGCAAAAGTAGATGCTCACCTTGATCACATGTAGTCATTTTGACAGTAGTGCCAACAATAGAAATTCCCTGAGGCTACCAAACAAAGATTAGACTGTAAAGTTAAATTTCCCTTTATTTTAAAAGCCTTTGAGTTCATATTGGTTAAAGAAACATTTTTAAACATAATAAATATTACTTAATATATAGTGTTTTTATTCAGTTGGTCGGTAATTGGTTTCTGGTCGGTAACTGGTGCATTCACCCTAATTTGAATTTCCTTTCTCTAAAAACTGTTATGTTTTGTATTCTTGTGTTTTCAAACTTCATATTTGTCCACTATATTATAATAATAATAATATAATGTAATAATTATCATAATAATAATTTTATAGTTATAAATGTAGGCAGAGGTTGGTGATAACCGTTTTTTCCTTGATCTTGAAATTTTAATGATTAAAATCTAAAGATTGGTTGAAGATATCGTTCAACGGTTTTAACCATTGCTTTTCTCGTTAAATTTTACATGGAAATGATGTACCATGTGGGTATGTAGCTATGTAAAAAAAAGTTGAATCCAATATCGCGAATCCAAGAAGGCCGTAAAAAAATTCAGATACATTCCAGAATAGTTTCTTTGGTACAGTAATCAATTACATTTAATCTGTTTAGCTGTACTTAAGACGTTTCCAGACTTTCCGGGTACCCAGTATAATAATAAAGGTACATTTCTCCCCTTTATAAGGTGCTTTTTCTTTACCAAGCGTAACACCTAATTAAAGCTAAATATACTGTGTCGCTTACATTAAACTAGTGTTTTATTAAATTAAAACCACTTAAATATTGTTTCACAAGTTATTTTTTTTGCCATACCGACTATTGTTATAAATTAATATAGGAAGAACTTACCGTCATCAATAGTCATATGTCATGTTGTTAAACGACAGCCGTTTCGGCTATTCAGCCATTATCAAGTTTTTATTAAAGGAGTCACTCCGTTGTTAATGAACACTTCAACATATATTTTTACACACATTTATAACAAACAAAACACTAAATTCACATATTAAAAACTGTCTCAATTGTCCGGTAGACTTGTTGTCTCGCACTGTACTGATTCGTTTCTTTAAGGACACAAGTTTGCTATCGATGAATGTAGTGGGGGTCTATTCAATATCTGTTTCCACTATTACAGTGCCGAACAATGCATTTGATTCAAAACATAATTTCTCATTGAGTATTAAGTGGGGTGTGGTTTTAAACTTTTTGTATATTTCATACTGTTATAAAGCATTTTCCCTTTTCACAGTTATGTAATATTTTTAAGCTATAATTGATCTGTAAGGTTATTTTTTTGTTACATATCGGTGTGTTTTCACTATGTAAGGTTAATATTTTGATGCGGGCGTCTTTATCATGTAAGGTTTATTTTTACCTTTACGTTTACCTTTACGAGGTTTATAATTTTAAAACCATGTATGGTTTGTCTTATTTGGAGGCTCCAACAGATTCGACTAGAATCAATCTTTGCTTGGCTTGATTGAAATGTATTTGAACGTAACCTAATAGTTTACACGTGTTGATAGTATCATTTGTAATCTTTTAACTGTGTCCAGAGCAACGATTTCTTCTTAACTAACTTGCTTTTATTATTTGAATCTTTAAATAATTTTGTTTTATTTTTCATTTTAATTGTTTAAGTCTTTGGGAATATTGGTGTCTACCAATATATACGTGACAGTGACACTCCCCCTGTTGGGTGTAAAATTATACCACCAATTTTTGTTTATTTATTTCCTCGTATATGTTTTCCTCTGATTTTTGTTCGTTGACGTGTACATTTTCAAACTCTACTTGGTCATAAGAGTGTGTAGGTGTGTCTGAAGTTGTATTTTTTATTTAATTGGGTTCCTGTGTTAAATTTCTTGGTTTTCTATATTTATGTGGGTTTCTTATACGTTCGAATTCTTCTAGTTCTGGGAAATTAGTTCGTTGTTGTGGAGTTAGTGTATTGAAATCAAAAAGTCATATGCTTTTTTATATTCTGTGTCTATTTTTGATTATGTGTGGATTCTTTTTATAAGTGCTAAAATTGTCCTGATTTCTTCGAGTGTATTGTACTCTTTACCATCTACTTTTAATTTTTTTATAATGTTTATTACATCCTCTTTTTTGAATTTATAAATTTCAGTGTTGGTTAAGTTCATTTATTATTATTAAAAATCATCTCTCAATAAAATCGAAATCATATACCAGATATTTGTTTTTCTTATTGTTCTAACCCTTATGCTATACACAATGTATTACTTGTCTCTGCAATTATATTCACCCAATTATCTTATTTTAACTTTAGCGCCTCCGCCATGTAAGGTTATTTTTTTGTTATATAACCTTCACTATGTAAGGTTAATATTTTGATACGGACGTCTTTATCATGTAAGGTTTATTTTTACCTTTATGTTTACCTTTATGAGGTTTATAATTTTAAAACCATGTAATGTTTGTCTTATTGTAATGTTTGTAATGCTCCACCAGATTCGACTCGAATCAATCTTTGCTTGGCTTGATTTATTTGAATATGCTTTATCAATATGATTTTAATATTTGAATCTTTCTATAATTTTGTTTTATTTTTTATTTTAATTATTTAAGTATTTGGGAATATTGGTGTCTACCAATATAAACGTGACAGATCGTTGAGTAGTTAGTTGGGGTTATTTTGCTGGTTAGGTGATTGCAGGTTCTCATAGTTGCTGGTTATATATCCCGATCAAAATAATTAGTATTGGAAAGAAAATCACAGTTATCCTCCTTTTTTTCTCTTTTTAACCTAATATGGCTGGACACCGATTCATATCACCGTTTCTTCCTTGGGATTAAAATCTTCAATTGAAATTAAATTATTTCCTTTCGTACACAATACACAAAACCACTATAAGCATAAAAAGTCCACTTGAACAAAATTTGTCATTGAGTGAGTTCCGACTTCATTGTACGAAGTTTGTAACGGAACCGAGTTATCCTGCTTAGTTGACGTTAGAAAGGTCCACTGCTGAATAGATAATGTACATGACAGAAGCCTCAGTCATGGAAAAGATAATGCAGTTAAACTGTTGAGTTGACGGTAAAAATGTATACTGCTGAATAGGTAATGTGCTTTCTAGAACCTTGCTGAATTAATCTCACAATGTCAACTGCTGAATAGGCGAGAAAAATCAGTCGTGGAGAGAATAATGAAGATACTCTGCTAAGTTGATGTTAGAATGTAGACTACATAACCATGTCAGAAGACTCATTCCTGGAAAGAAAGCGCAGTTACCCTAAATTTGCTAAATTTATGTTAGAAGGGTACACTGCTGAACAGATAATGTTTATGTCAGGAGATAGTCGTGGAGGGAACCAAGCAGTTGACCTGCTGAGGTGATGTTAGAGGGGCAAAACTGATGAATAGATTAGGTTAGGTTTAATAGAATAGGTTAACCAATCAGAAGAATTAATTGTGGAGAGGAGCAATCCTTTATCCTGCTGAGTTTATGTTTATACAAACCATCCAGGAATCTCTCAAACCTTCTTGTTTTTGTATAAAGGATCAGACGTCAACGTAAGAAACTCAACTTAAGTATTTTATGACAATATTCATTTGCTGTTAGAATATGGATGTTGTTGTTATTAATGACATTCTGTCTGTATCTTTTGAAATTTAAAATTCCAATTTTAAGATGATGTGACTATTTGTTTTGTAATAATTATCAAAGTACATTTCATTTTCATATCGTTGCTAAGCTTAGCCAGGTCAAAGCATTAAATTATAAAGTGAATTACTTATGTTAATAATAGATTTTGTTAATAATATATGTAAGCCATTTACCATTTCCTTTAATACATTTAACAAAGATCTAAGCTCTTTTATTTCGTTCATAAAAATTAATGAAGTTTAACCCTAGAGTAGTGTCATGCTTTTTGCAACACCATTGGTTTCATAGGTCTGTGAGACCGATTATCATGTTTTTTTTTTTTAAATAATTCTGTAAATATTACCAAACTTTAATAAAATGACATAGGCCTATAGCATAAATATGGTTCTTCTCCTACATTTTCAGATAGGCTATATGACGGAGATACATTGACAATTATGATTTAAAATTCAAACAATTTTACTTTACAAATTTCAAAACTAATACTACTATTTAATTTTTTTACGTGGAAAAAGAATAAACTTTGTAAAAAAAAGTAGTTATGAAGACAAGAGTCAAATCTGTAAACCAAATAAAAAAATGTATACAATTGTTTCGCATGGACACTTTTCAAAAAATCTTAAAATTTGTGTGTGGTGTCTTCCGTGTAAGAGTCCGATTTGTTTAATTTATCATAGATAACATAATCTGAAAATCACGAGCAGACAGCATCAGGCAGACTGACAAGAAATAGGAAGGTACAGAATTACTCAGCCCTCCCTCTCTAGCGAACAATGAGTGACACGCTAACAAAAAGTGAATTGGACTCTCAGACCGATGACACTACTGTAGGGTTAAAAAGTGAAATACATACATCTGTAAGAAGACAAGTATAATGTGATCTTATGTCTGGCTAGAGTAATTATTTATAGCTCGTCAGTTTTAGGAAGACCTCTACAATGCTCTGGCGGGAGGGAAGATTTTAGGCAAGTGGGGACGCCGTCCGATGGAGGGGAAATGACACCTCACTATTTACTATCACTCTTGTCCGACAGTCTTGTATTGTATTACTTCCAAACCGAAGTGTTACGTTCAAAGATCGGTAATCGATTGAGCTACTCTGACCCCTCCCCACCACTCGAATGAACTCCTAGTCTACTGCGCATCTCTGGTCACGGTCCATGCTAGAAATTCTCTACTATAAATAGGCTTATTATGTTTAAAACAATACAAGTGAATATGCATCACATCTATGTTATATATATATTTTTTTTTATTATTATTTTTATTACAACTGAGTAATATGTACCCATCTAGTAATTTATTCCTCATAAATTATAACATTTGTAAGGGATATAACCCAATGGTTACTCCCTATCACTATTGTCCATCAAATCAAATCCGAAGGCTTGGTTCTTTTCAGTCTTCTTCCAGTTACATCCAACAGCCCTCGTAGCTCAGGGCATCCGTGGTGCCTGATGCGCTGTCTGTGCTTCTCTGCCTGCTTTTTTATTTCATCTCTGACAGTGTCTATTTTGAGGTCCCTAACCTTATATATTAACATAATAGTTCTATGTGGTTTCTTATTATGTTTTAAATACATCTAAAAATCGTACACTTTAATACATTTTTCGTTTGTTTTATGTCAACTCTCTACAAAAGTAATTTGTTAATTATACAACATTTTATCAAACATACTTATTTTGTAAATAACTGAACACCAGTTTAAATATGTAGTAATATTTAATAAACGGTATCAGGAAACTGACACATACTTTCTCCCTCATTATAGAAACTTAATAAAAAAATACTATTACCAATTTATTGTGATTTTTTTAATTTTTAACAGTCATTTTCCCATAAAAATCCATAAAATAATGGAAAAATCAACTTTTCTCAAAAACGGCTCGAACGATTTTGATTAAAATTTTACAGTTTATAGTACTTTAGGTCCCTAATAAACTGTAAAATTTTAATCAAAATCGTTAGAGCCGTTTTTGAGAAAAGTTAATTTTTCCGATATTTTATGGGTTTTTATGGGAAAATTACCCTTAAAAATAAAAAATTCACAAAAATGAAAAAAACGCCTGGAGATACCGTGGATTAGTACCTCCATACCAAATTTCATCAAAATCGGACGACTGGTTTAGGATCTAGGTCTGATAACATCCACACAGACACACAGACACACAGACACACAGACACACAGACACACAGACACACAGACACACAGACACACAGACACACA
>JAGFPH010002847.1:97631-140628 GCA_018207615.1 Philaenus spumarius | reverse complement strand
CCTTAAAACTAAATGAATTCTAGCCTATGTTTCATTCCAGGTCGAGATTTGTATGTGTGCCAAATTTCATAAAAATCTATCTAGTAGTTTTTACGTGAGTAATATTTATTGTTTTAGGGGTTGTTTCAACCCCTAAATCAAAATGAATTCTAGCCTGTGTTTCATTCCAGGCCATGATCTATATGTGTGCCCAATTTCATTCAAATCCATCCAGTAGTTTTTACGTGATTGAGTAACACACATACAAACAGACACCATTAGATTTTTATAAATAATAGTATAGATAACTATAAATAAGTTATTTTAATACATTGTTTGGTAAATTGTGTTCTGTATTTTTATTTTTACTTTTAGAAGCAAGAATATAGCAAAACAATAGAGAGGTCATTTAATAAGGTTATGACTCTAAAAGATTATGGAAAGCAATAAATATGTTTAAAAAAAATAATCATAAGGATGAATGACTTGGTCAGGTATTTTCGGACTTTGCTTAACCCTCCACCACCCGCGCCGGCTATGTGTTACGCTCAGCCTTACAAAACCGATTCTTTATTAGATTCACATTTAGAATTGGTACGAGTACTTGCAAAAGCCAAGAAAAACAAGGCTAATGGGTTTGATTGAATACCGTATGATTTTTTTTAAATTTTCCAGATAATGTTTTAACAAAAATAGTAGACATTTTCAATGTAATATATAAAACTGGTAGGGTGCCGGAGTCTTTTATTAAATCTATTATTTTTTCCTTTGCATAAGAAAGGTGATTTAAATGCTATAGAGAATCATCGTGGAATATCGTTTACAGACACCTTAGAGAAGCTTTTTACGGAGGTGATATTAAATAGGCTTGCAAATTGGGAATTAGAACATGGTGTATTAAATGAATTAGATTTCAGGTTAGGGCTACTCTACTGTGGACAACTTGTTTAGTCTTGTAAATATGGTTACTTTACGATTAAATAAACGAAAAGGTAAATAATTTTACTGTTTTTTGTTTTGTTGATTTTTCAGTGGCTTTTGAAACTATAGATAGGCAGGCCTTATTTTAAAAAATAACATGTTCAAGTATATCAACTAAATTATGAACCGTATTACAGAACTTATAAAGGGTTACTATTGGAGGAGTATGGAACAAAAAAGGGGTATCTGAATGTTTTCAAACACAAATGGGACTAAAACAAGGATTTTTATTAAGATCATTGTTGTTTTCAATTTTTTTAAACGACTTGCATTACACTCTTGGTGGAAGCTGTTGTTTTGATGGGTATTGGGTTTGTGTGCTGCTTTATGCTGACGATGTTGCTGAATAATGTCACCAACGCCACAGGGCTAACAGGCTATGGTCACTATGGTGGATAAACTAGAAACTGCAGTAATGGAATTTCAGTAAAAAATTGCAGTACATGGGATTTAACTAAATCAAAAGTAATGGTTTTTGGAGGGGGGAGGGGGTAAGTTAACAGTTAAATAAAATTGGACGTTTGGTGACAAATCTATTGAAATTGTAAACAACTATAGAAACCTAGGGATATATTTAACCCCAAATTTAACGTTTGAAAACCATCACAAGGTAAAGCTAGCTTGGCAAAAGCTACTATAAATAGCATTTGGTCTAAGTTTATAGGTTGTAAACTGGTTCCATTATCTGCAAATTTAACTTGTTTTAAAGCTATTCAACGAGCAACAGTTTGCTATGCAGCTCAAATTTGGGGATACCGTGAGTATAATACAGTAGAAAAAACGTTGCGCTTCTTTGTAAAAGAATCTGTATTAGGTTTGCCGTTAAACGCTCCAAAATATGCGGTGTACATTGAAGCAGGACTTGATAAGTTGTATAATTTGCATTAAAGCTGCTTATTAAATATTTACTTAAGGTATTTATTGCTATGCATGATAGTAGACTGCCTAAAATACTGGCTGAGTGGGTGGCCCAAGCTGATATATTTTGGTACAAACAATGTAAACAATTAGGAGACAAATATGGAGTAGGTTTAGGCAAACGTTTACAATCTTGGAACTTGATCTTAAGTATTTTAAACTATTTATACTAACGACCATTATAAATAAATGAATGAAAACGTTTTGTAATATTTCACAAATATTTATTGAGCCGTGCCGACCTAGGTTTCGCCAGCTACGGCATTATCGAAGGCAACTTAAAGACTGAGTTGGCAACTTAAGTAAAGATCTTTCAATAAAGATTTGTGACATATTACAAAAAGTTTTCATTCATTTATTTAAGTACTTTAATTAAGAAAATTAAAAATGAACAATCAAAAAATTTCTTATTGGCATCAAAAGAAGGAAAGTATCACAGCATTTATGCAAATTTAAGTTTACTTTTGGGGGAAAAGGGATATTTTAATAATAATTTTACAATAAAGGAAATAAAATTGGATATTCAAGAGTAGGGTAGAATTAATCTTAAATTATAAAACGAGGGTTCAAGGAGGAAATTGCATGTGTTGGTTGTGTAAAATGGGAGTAAAGGAAGATGTTTTTCATTTTATTGCAGAATGTCCAATATTAGCCGAATCTAGAAAGTCTTGCTTTCATCGAAAGGTATTGTCTAAATCAGAGTTTGAGGAATTTATTCATGTTATTGATTGGTCATCTCTTTGTAGATTTGTTCAAAATGCATAGCGGTACAGATGGAATCTTATGCAAGAGTTTAATTTTTCTTAATGTTTATTTTGTTATTAGATACTTAGTTCATATTGTTGATAATTTTGTTATTAATTGTATGAATGGGTGTTAAAAATGACAATACAGAAAATATGAATTTGATCAACTACTATTTATTTGGTTTCTTTATAACTGTGTGAACGTGTATACATATAATTTTAATAGTGTTTGTGTCTAGTGTTCTAAGAATAAGATATGTTTAAGTGTACTTAATGGTATTTTGATATATTTCTGTGTTTGTATATACATGTAGCAAATATTATAAAAATGTCAGCCTAACAGACGGCCGTATGAACATTGTTAAAAATATGTTAAAAAGCTAATATTGCTGTAATAAGTTAATATAAATAAAGCATATGTTATATTCTATTATATATTAGAATAACTAAAATAAATGTTTTAAACACTTTAAACAAAAAATATGCTCAAAAATAAAAACGTTTTAAAATAATTTGTTACTGACACAAAATGTGTTAAGTACGATTGTATAAGTAAAACTAGGTATTGTTTGAAAACTTGATATCGCGATTTTATTAAGCTAATACTTTCTGACAGGTCGAAACCATTTCTAGAAATTATATTAATATACCACTGTGGAGTAAACAAATACTTTTAGTTTAGAACAGTAGAAAAACTGCAAATAAACATTTTCTATAACATAATAGTATATGGACATTTATACAAATCTGTGTAAATTGTTTATATAGCTCTTTATCTGCCCTTTACAACGTACTGTTTATTTAAATACTGTGTATCTATTAAAGTATCTTTCAAGGTTTTAACCTTAATATTGTTAGTGTGATATATATTTTTAAGACATTGTGTTATCTATATGTGCACGTTACTATACAAACAAAATGAACTCAGTAATTTTATTTCTTGTTTTGCACAGTTCTCGCAGTTAGTTAATTGTATTTGTTTAGTTATCAGGTGAGGAAAACATGTAGATAACTGTTTTACTGTAGTTTATTTTGTAACTTCAATTACAATTTCTATAAAATTTGGTAAATTTAGAATATCATATTGTAAAATAAAATAATTTGTAAATTTAAAAAAGCAAAATGTGTAAAACTAATTAAATGTGGATATTTGGTCATACTTAGAGTTTAAACATTTGTGTAACATTTTGCATCAAGATGTAATTTATTGATCGTGTATAGGTAAGAAATATATATTATAAAGTCAGTGCATATTCTCGAATTGTTTAGATTTTAATAAAAATCACTCACTTTAATGCTGTGTAATGTTTTTACTGACATAGCAACAACTCAATACACAGCTGTGGTTGTGTCTGCTCTTAGTTTAATCTGTAATCTAAATGTCTAATAAAGTCAAATACTTCGATCAGTCAGCTGCGTTATGTGGTTAATTATTAGCATGCATATTAATTAATTAGAGGATATAAAACACAGGCGTACCAACTGAGTCTAACTTATTATATTTATAACGAAATTACTTAATATGAAGTCTGCCACTAAAAGTTTAAATTACTTTTGCAACTAGCATTGTTTACATAATTAAAACTTATATTTAATATTAGACCCAGTAAAATAGGCCTCTATAGAATCTTCAGTTCATAACCACACTAAACAATGATAGCTTTAAAACTTATATTTAATATTAGATCCTGTAAAATAGGCCTCTATAGAAGTTTCAGTTCAGAACCACTAAACACTGATAGTTTTAAAATGTATATTTAATATTAGACCCTGTAAAATAGGCCTCTGTAGAAGCTTCAGTTCAGAACCACTAAACACTGATAGTTCTAAAACTTATATTTATTATAGACCCTGTAAAATAGGCCTCTATAGAATTTTCAGTTTATAACCATTAAACACTGATAGTTTATAAAACTTTCATTTTCTGAAGATTCTGGTATCTATAAAAGGTGTGTACTGTTTAGAAAAGGTATACACTTTTAGAAAAGATTTCGTGAAAAAGTGGATAATTTCTTAGTGCATACTAGCTAGGCCAAATTGTATAATGTAGTGTCACCATATAGCTTGTAGTACTTGAAGTTAAAAATTGTAAACTATATATTTAAAAAAATAATATAAACTTTAATCTTTGAGTTTGCTAGACTGAAAATTAGTTTTTAAAAGTATTTAAAAATCGTTGTAATCGCAATTACGTTAGAGTTAAATGGCGTAACTCTGTTGAACTAAAATGGTTAAAAATTAATAAAAATATTTCTGTTACTTTGAATTATTAAAAGAAAACTTCTTAAGCCGCACATTTTGTGGAAATTTCGCAAGGAAAACTTTAAAATATTGAATGAAACGATTTGGATTGTGACGAATTATTGAAAAGTCCTTGCTTAGAAGTGATTCATCTAATATAAGAAGCATCATAAAGTTATATTTTTTACAATACACAAAAAAAGAACAAGTAATAACTCTCAAATCGGCCATTAGACTAGATATGTTTAGTTTAATCCATTAAAGCTTGTCGTTTCTAAAATCTTTTTAATTTGAAATGTAGAACCACAAATTGTAACAGTAGTATTTTTTATAAGAAATGTTAAAACTGGCTGCTATATCGGAAAAGAAATAATTTTTACGATCCTATTGGTAACCAAGTAAAATAAAAAGTTTAACTCTGAATAACCGACATTATACGTTTTCTTTGATTCATTTTTATTAGAAAGACTTCTTTCTGCCAAACCCCTGAAATTTCAATATTTGAAACTCAGGGCAATAGGCCTATATTGAAATTTTAATATTGAATTTTTAGATTGTGCAGTTAATTTAAGTTTCACACTATCCAACTATTATTTAAAGAGTTGTAATAAAAACTATGATAATGGAACTTGGAAATTGTTGCACAAGTGTTCATGTTTATTTTTAAGTTTTTGTATTATTGATTATTAGTTTATCTAAAACGTACCTTAAAAATGTATAAATCGACTGATATTATTATTTTCAGTGTTCCAAAAATTCTAAACATGGCAGAAAAATCTTGGCTGAACAAAACATTTTTGACGTATCTTTTAGAAAATAGTGTTGACAAGTTAAGGAACACGAACATCTTGGACTTCGAAGAGGTAAAATCTAATTTAGGTGCTGGTAATAATTATTTCGGTGAACTGTTTAGAGTAAAAGTGAAGTATGTTGTTGGAAATTCGGACAGCAATCCACAGGTAGACCACCTGTTCATGAAAATCCCTTCCTCCAGTGAATTTTTGAAAGGTGTATTGCATGATGGACATTTTGTAGAAAAGGAATTCCTGATGTACGAACGTGTTCTACCTTTGATGTTGGAAACGAAACATATAGAGTTTGCAGCTAAATTTTATCCTTCAAACATACCAAATATTTTAGTGCTGAAAGACCTAAAAGAAGAGGGTTACGTGATGTTCGACCGTTTAAAGAGGTTGGATTTTGATCACAGCGTTGCAGTCATCAGAATGATTGCAAATTTCCATGCGATATCGTTTGCTGCTCATAAACGAAACCCAGAAGTTATTGAGGCTGGAGGGAAAGATTATTTATATAGTACCACATCAGGTCCTCATGTCAACATAATATACCGCTCATTGAAGAACGTTTGTGATTCGTTGGAGTCCTGGAAAGGATATGAAAGGTTTGCCGCAATACTGCGAAGACAGTTGGACACGTATGTTGAACGGGTTGCTGGTATTTTTCAGCCAAGTAAAAACTTAAACGTACTAAACCACGGAGACTCTTGGACGGCGAATATATTGTTCAAGTACGATACAGCTGGACACATCATGGACACCAAATTGGTAGACTTTCAGATATGTAGGTTTGGCTCCCCAGGTATAGATTTACATTATTTCTTGTGGACGAGTCCTAATAACGAAGTACATACAAACAGGTTCGATGAACTTTGCTCTGAATATTTACAGACTTTAAACACACAACTGAAGTCTCTGGGATGTGAGGAAAGGCTGACTGAAGAACAACTTAAGGAAGAACTTAGTCTTACCACTGCGTGGGCAATTTTTGCCACAACTTATATATTACCATTTTTGCAAATGGACCCGGACGAACCACAAGAAATGAATGAGGACGATTATTATTACAAAGTTACTAGTAATGGATATGATCCTCTTAGTGCCACGTGGTCTTCTGGGAAATATTATCAGGCACAGTTTAAATCAGTTCTTAATCAGTTAGAAATTAGAGGGTTTTTAAAATAATTTAGCTTAGATATATTCTTAGTTAATAGTAAGTCACCGTTAACATAACATTAGTTCTGTTTTGCAATTTACATGTATTCTATCAAAAAAATGTTTTTGTGCAAAAAATACTGCATACGGTATTTAATCTATTAAAACACTTTAGAATCTTTGACTTTTAAATTTCTTTGAACTATAAATTATATATTTTAATTGCAAGATTTTTATATTTCAAATTAGGTATATTATAAGTTATTGTTATCATTAAAACAATAATTGGCAATCATTGACTTAAATTATAATAACTTAGAACCATTACTTTAAAATGGTCGAATAACCGAAAGAGAATTGATATTGTCACGAAGATGAAAAAGAATATTAGAGTGTAAGTGTGTGTATAAGTTGTACTTAAATCAACGACTGTCGCTATTGGAAGAAATATTAATAATGTATTGTACGAAATACTTTAACTGAAAACTCCAAAACCTAACATTCTGATGAAAAACAGCTTTGGTCTACTACTAGTGAGTTACGAACCTCATTTAACAAAAGCTGCCGACTTTAATTAAAAACATTTTAATAAGTTAATAAAACTAATTAAAAATGACGCTGTAAAATAACTTGTTTCAAAGTTTATCTTATTTACATTTACATCTGTTCTACAGTTGTGCTTTTCAAATCGCTCTTATTTACCATAATGAAGAAGGTTGTGAAGTCACGTGTCAAATGTAAACATTTATGAGGATCCGGCATTTCCATTTGTCGTGTTGAAGATTTAGGTTTCAGCAGCTTATTTTTGTGTCTCATAATAGCCGATCTTTGATGATTGACAATGGCTATACTACTAAACCGAATTTAACGTTCTAGACCTCATTAGACTAAAAATTGTCGTTTGCGAGTTCAAAACAAAAAACCGTAGAGAATGCCAAATGTTTTTCGGTTTTTCGACTTCCAAAAGTTATGCTATTTTCAGAAACTGTCGCAAACTCATATTATTCTTATTTCTGATGCCCAAAGTGAATCAAAATCATTTCCTGCTTTTGCTCATTTTTCAGGAAGAAAAGCTTTTTTTTGGTAACATTTGAATGGATTAAAAAGTGATGAAATGTGATTTGTTTAAGTGATGTGTTAACTTTAAGAAATTCAGTGGTATGGGATGTGAGGGTTTTTTTTAGAGAGAGAGAGAAATAAATTCAGCACGAGGCTTTGATAATTTATAACAGATTTGTTGATGCAGCAAAGAATGTTTCTAAGAGATATTTTTCCTGACCGTCTTCTTTTAAAATTTTAATTTAATAGTTCAGTCTTTCTCTTATTGTTGATTATATTTTGTTTTTCTTTAAAGCTGTCTTATCTCTGTGCGGAATTGGTTTTGCTGAGAAGACAGGCTTAAGAGCTTGTTCCGTTTGTAGTTGCGATTAACCTTATAATAAATTACTACCGACAATTAATTATCCAGTAATATTAATAATCCGGTTATTTTGATTTACAGTTGTACAGCTGTTAAACTTTGAAATAACTCCTCGTATTCGTAGAAAAATGTGTACTTTCAGTTCGTTATATATCAGTTATTACTTTCCTACAAGCAAGTTCTAATTATTTATTTCCTTACTTATTGACTAAATTATGTTATCAGTGTAAAAACTTATTCCTCTTACGTTTTTAGTGATAAAATATTACAAATATTTTGTTTAAATAATTCCTAAAGATTTATAGTAAAACTATTATTTCTAACATTTATGTTTAAGTAAACAAATAAATCATTTTGGCAGAGCATATATATATTGAGATATACATTTGTACCATAATTTTAATTCGTACAATTATAACTTGACATAGCTGACATTATTGTAGATAGTTTATAAACATAAGTACATGCCAGGACAAATGCAGTTTTGTAATTACAATTTGATTGTTGACCTAGGAGTAAATGTGTGTTATTTATGGTGTTATAATTTAATCACTATGTTGTTGTAAACTTGCTTAATTAATTGTTGTAAAATATTAAAAACTATTTTTTTTAAATATGTTTTGTCCTAAAATTATTATTGCTGCATTAAAATTATTGAGTTATTTCATTTCATTTTGTTAATCCTTTATATTTGTATGTGTTTATCTATACGTTTGTACAATATTAAATACATGTTGTTAGTGTTCAGATAAAAAAAAGAAACATATTATTATATTTAGTTTTTTCGAGTGTAATGTGAATGTTCGGGGTATAATACGATTAAAAACTAGAATGTAGAAAAGAGTTTAAAGCTATGTAAATAATATCCTAATAACTACTTGCAAATTATTATGGAACCGAAGGACCAATCCAGATTATTAATACTGGATAATATCTAAAAAGACTATAATATATTACTAGCTGACCCGTGCGAATATTTCGCAAGTTCGGAGTAGGCCTACATTTACCTGATTTAACACGTTGATTTAATTCAGTTAATTAAGTTTATTTATTTACATTGGTTTATAAATAACAGTTTCCCTATACAATCTTACAGTGTAAACAATCTAACTAACAGCTGTCATGCTAGTTAAACAGTTGGTTAGTAGATGGCGCCTTTCATTAGGAACATACAGAGTATAATATAAAAGTTCTTTAAATCAATTTTTGTTATTAAAACATGCATTTTAAGATGTTTGTCTATTTTTCCCGTGTAGTGGTTAAGGAAAGCTTTAAAATTATGCCTCATTCATGTATTTGATGATGTATTAAGGAAGTTATGGCGTACCGACAAAAAAATAGTCTTGAGAAATAATATATGCGATAATGGTTGAAATTTAAGTGTTTATATATGTTAAACTACAAGTTAGTATGGCGTACCTTGTGATCACGGGAGAGCTGTGAAGGTCCAGAATAAACGTGCACGCTGATTCCAGTTGCTGGTTGATGGTTTGAAGAAACGTCTACAAAATACAGTCACACATACACTTATTACAACAAATAAATAAATGCCTTATGAATTATACGATTGATTATAAAGACCAGGTTTAGAATCTTTTTACAATATGGTGAATGGCCATGCAGGCTATTACGCTTTACGTTTATAAGCGAGAACACTAAGAACCGTAGTTTTGGTGAGCAACGAAATTAATTTGAATTACTAGAATTATAAAACTAATATTAGGAGCGTTCCCAACGTTTTTGGCATTCGAAGAGGGTTGAAAACTGGTTTGTCATAGAAGGAATAAAATGTAAGCCTGCCCGTAGATAAGGATGTGCGGGGGTCAAAATGGCGGATAGGCAAGAGAATAGTGTATTTATTTGAAGATTATATTGTGGAGTTTGATAACCAGATTTTACTAAACAATAAATAATTGTTATTTCATACAAAATTAATGTTGTTTTCTGTTATATTTTTTTGGAGTTATGATTTTACCGTAAGGATATAGCCTATCTTTTATTTTAATGTCTGTTCAGTTTATACTGGGTGTCCCAATTAAACGTGACACTATTTTAAACAGCTGTTTCCCAGCTGTTTTTTGTTTGTTTGTTGTTTAGAATGTTGATTGTTGCAGCAGTTAAGAACACAGTCGACGCCATTTCAGTAAACATGGAGCAGTGGACTTTTCAACATCGTGCTTTTGTTATAGAAGCTTTTTTTTAATAATGAGTCTGTACTACTACGCAACGGTTATTTCGTAACAATTTACATGTTCCTCGTAACGGTGCTGTTTCTTGTAGGAATAAATATTACTAAAAGGTTGATAAACAATTTCAGAAATTGTGTATCTGCATTAAACGTAAAACCAACTGGTAGGCCTAGATCTGGCCGTACTCCAGACAATGTTGTGTGTGTATCTGTTCTGCAAGATGTGCTGCACAGTTAGTTTACATAGTTTCCACCTTCTCCGCCAATTTACATAGAACTCTGGTAAGAGAGATAGGACGATAACTACTTGGATCAGTTTTGTCTTTATCTGGTTTTAATAGAGGAGTTACTATGGCCTCCAACCAAGAATCAGGAAAGATATGCTCATCCCATATAAGATTGTATATTTTGAGAAGGCTGCCTTACCCGACTCAGGAAGTTGTTTAATCATAGAATATACGATATTATCGGGTCCGGCAGCTGAATCCATAGCCGACAATAATTCGTATTCCAATTCATCATAGTAATTGGGTAATTTAAAGGAGGATACTGCGATATGCTGATAGTGAATGGCATGGCCTCTTAAGCAGTTTTTTATGTACGAAAAGCATTATAATAAATAGCAGTTTAAGAGAACCTAGAAAATTATGAGCTCAAAATGTTTAAATTTGGATGACTGTCTGTAGTTAATATCCCATTCTGCTGCATTAGTCCAACAAAAATAGCAGAGCACTGATAAGTGCGTTAATGATCCATCATTAAGTAAAAACAAATCCAAATCGGATCGTATCCTTTCAAAGCAGAAAACCCTTGGGCTGCAGGTTGAGGATCCCCACGAATAATGATGTGCGTTGAAATCGCCAAGCAACAGAATCAGAGCAGGTAATTAGTATATTAAATCTATCAAGTCGTTTGTTTGGACGGTATAGCTTGGTGACAGGTATAGGCTGCATATTGTTAGTTTTATGGGACCAGCGAATCGAATTGCTACTGGTTGTAATGGTGTATCCAGATTTACGGGAACACCATCCACAGAGTTGTGAGTAAGTATGGCTGCACCATACCTCTTGCTCCCTCCTCTGTAAAAAATCTGATCTTAGGACAGAATACACTCTTAAATGTAAATAATGGGTATATGAAGGTGAATCTCCTGGAGGCAAACAGAGAAGACGTGTCTCTCAAAAGCACTTTCAGATCTTCCATGTGACTCCTTTTTGTTAGTTCAAGCATTCCCAAATATACCATGAATACAACTATAACAAAGTGTCTCAATGTGAATTGTTACTATGTGGAGAAGCCATCCAAGAATTAATCTAACTTTATTTAATTACCCTTCGCTGAATATAAATAACCTTGTAACAATACAGATAAAACAGATAAACCTATTTTCTACAAAGTGAAGTTGTCTTAGATGTATCATGTTAATATTATGTTTTATTACAATACTCGTAAATCCCCGTGAAAAATCACAGGCGGATTAATGAGATACACATCAGAAATACATCATTTATACAAAATACTATTTAAACAACACACTTTATCTAGACCTACCTAACTATGAAGACGGGGATTTGTAACTCAGTAAATGTGTACAATTGTAAGGAATATAAAACTGTAGGCGTATTTGTTAAGATTTTGTGTTTATGTATATTATTATATATATTTAAAGAAAGATAAAAATATTATCTTTTAATTGCCTTTTATTTCATGTTGATAGATCAAATGATTTAAAAGTTATTAATACTATATAGGCCAGTCGGTAGGGTTAATTTTAGACCAAAAGTTCCAGTAATGTAAAATACGGCTGATTTTTTTTATAAGTACATTAAAGTATGTAGATTAACATAAAAATGTTTACCAGTCCATCGATTTCCCAAAGTCGAAAAAAATCGAAAAACATTTGTTTTCGATTATCCTTAATATTTCGAGCTGGGATGAAGATAAATAAAAATAAAAAAACCGTGTAGGGGAAGTATTTTTCAATAAAAAAAGGCATACAGTATGTATTTCTTTCCTACGCGCAATGGTTTGTCTGGAAAAATTTCGATAATGCAGGTAAGTATTTTGCAGCAGTGGAAATCACTAAAAGTTGAAATCTCATTCGTATATGAAGCGTTGGCTCATTCTAAATTTGCTAAATTTTAATATATAGAATTGAAACTTGACATAGGAGTTAAAATATATATTTTAAACATTTACTGCATGCTGAGTCTCGGCTTGTTATCTTGAAAATGACCCGATCTAGATCCACTTGACTTATCAATGGGTTTCTCGATTTTAGGAGTACAGGACCCACGAACTAGTTTTAATCGGCTCCAGTTTAGAAAATGTTCAAAATATCGACCTAAAAGTTTGTTTACAAGTTAAACATATAGATTCAAAAAAGATCTAAGAGGTTAAACAGATGATTATTTTCAAGCGCCTCGTTTTTAAAAATAACATGTAAAAATCGTTCATACTTACTAAGAATATTTATACTGGTGTATTCAACTTGTAAAACAAATTTTATGTTGATATTCCAAAAAACTGACGAAACTGGAAATTAGTTCGTGGTTCCGGTACTCCTAAAATTGAGAAACCCGTTGATAAGTCAAGTGGCTCTAGATCGGAACATTTTCAAGATAACAAGCTGAGACTCAGCATAAATGTTTAAAATATATATTTCAACTCCTATGTCAAGTTTCAATTCGATATATTAAAATTCAGCCAATTTAGAATGAGCAAATGCTTCATATATGAATGAGATTTCAACTTTTAGTGATTTCCCCTGCTACAAAATACATACCTGTATTATCGATTTTTTTCCAGACAAACCATTGCTCGGAAGAAAGAAATACATATGACCTTTCTTATTTAAAAATACTTTCCCTACACGGTGGTATGTTTTATTTTTCTGTAACTTCATCCCAGCTCGAAATATTAAGGATAATTGAAAAAGCAAATGTTTTTTGATTTTTTTTGTCTTTGGGAAATCGATAGACTGGTAAACTTTTTTTATATTAATCTACATACTTTAAGGTGCTTATAAAAAAATCTGCCGTATTGCAAATTACTGGTAGTTGTAACCTACACCGACTGGGCTAATAGGCTATATTATTGATTGAAGTTGTAAACATAACCCCAAAGGATAATCTACGCTAGGTTTTGTTTGCGTATTGCAAATGATGGGTGAAATCAGCTTTTATATTATTGAGTTATATTATTTCTTCTTTAAATGTTACTCCACGTACGACGTACGTACACTCGTTTTTATAGGAGTTGATTTGATTAATATATGTTAGAATGTATTTCAATGCTACTCTTGACAAGTTAGTTTAAATAAACCTATACACTACTATCACCGTATAAACATGTTTTCGTTTTCTTTTAGAGTTGATCAGAAACTTAATTTCATCATTTGGATTAATATCTTACTTGTTTCGGGACTAGGTAACTACAGCAGCTATAAAATTAATTTATTAAAAATATTTAACCCATTGCGCCTCAAAGCCTTGTTTAGTATTAACTAAAATACAGTATATAGAGTGATGCGTATTTTATATACCATTTACAAAAGACAATTTAAAAACAGTAATCATTATTGTAATATTTTCTAAATCATTTAAAACTGCTAGATATAAATATAAGCAACTATCGTACGAGAAATATTACTTACTGATGTCATCTTTGGCTTACGTATATTTATATTTAATTGCCTCTATAACTATTAACATTTATATACTTTAAATACAGTTATATATTTTACCATCATTGTTTTAGATTCATTCTTGTAAGCTTGTAATTTAGATGGTAAAGTGAAAATATTTTTGTAATTTGTCAATTAAGAACGAAAATAAAACCTTTGCTAAATTAAAATTTGTCTTAAGAAAAGTTTCAATAAAACGAGCTTTGTATGTTATCGTATTAAACTTTTCAAATTGTTAGTAAAATAAATGCAAAACAGTTTTAATACCTTTGTAAATAATTTTACACACACCATTCTAAGAACCTACTCAGAAACCACAATGGGTCGTACAAACATTACCCTTTACTATTATACTACTCTATCTGTAGGTTAATTGCTCCTACTTCTAATATTATTATACAAGAGAAGGTAATCAGAATTATAGCAAATGTACATTAGGGAGGCTGGAATTAACTACGCCGTATAAGCTAAGACTATAACATATACAGAATGCAATAGATTAAAATATTTTTAATTTTGTGTTTGATTTTTTAATACGTAGTTTGTTTATACATTTTTATAGGTATAACTACTGTATTATTGAGGGTTTTGAGTTTGTATTCTACATTCAATATTTTGTATTAAAAGTAGAGAAAGTTTTTAATAATTATTAAGTTGGATTTAATCTTTGCATTTAGTTAACGATCAACCAATAACCAAAATAACTATTCTAGTGGTTGCTGGTTAACACTTTCTAGTAAATTCTCCGGATAAATGTCCTTAATTTATTGCTTATATGGCTGGCCTAATAAACTAATTTAACAAATTATTTTTAAAACTCACTACGAACACAGATTTGCATGATACACTGCGCCCTTTCAAGATAATATTTTATACTCTCTAGTATTTAACAAGGTTTTCGAAAGTGAGCTTTCCTGTAATTTATATGTATTTTTTATAATTTGTAATGTTAGAACTTATAAATATTCTTTAAAATTACAAAAATAAATTTAAATCCATACGGATACAAATTTACTCTAGTGATAGTAGTTGTTTAGGTTAAAATAATAACAAGTTATAGTCTAATCAGCATATTATCTACTTACTAGAGATAAAATTAAATAAATAAAACTTATAGTTATTTACTAACTTGTGGTATAACTTATACTAATACAATCACAAGAAATTGTTTAAAATATATTGCACAACCTGGTAACTTTGTAAGCTTTTAGTAGTAAAGGATACAAAAAAGAGAAACAAAATAAAAACAATATTATATACACAAGCTAGGTACAATTTTATATTACTTTTTAACTTAACTTTTTAGGTAGTAGTTTCTTTGTACCTAAGAAACTACGGGACTTAAGTAAAACCAAAGGAAATATTAGTATTTAGACATATTGAAGTAAAACTATTTTAAGTTCTCGAGATATTGTTTGTTTATGATTATTATGTAAATATTTAGTATTTATACAATAGTGTTTATACAATATAGATTGAAACATTGATTTTCATTACAATTGCTTAAAATAGAGAAAGTAGTTGTCAAATGACTGGTAACATTTAAGGTTTGTTACTGGTTAGTGTAGTTGTATCCATTCAAGTTTGTTCTTCTTTTCTTATTCTAGTATTTTACCTGATGGCTTTTTATAAACCATTAGATTATTTTATCTGCTGATGTCCTTTATACATTGTATAAATAATACTCTAAATGGAATGGGATGGCCAATGAATACAGCAAACTCTAATAGCATTAACAGGTACCCTTGACCTTCACCTAATAGAAGAAAAATCTTTTATCTACGACCATTGCAATAAACACCAATAACGCTATTACAACTAACATCAGAAAGAGGTACATTACAAACCAAAAGCCAACCCGATTAGGTAATGATATCATTACCTAACAGGAGTCACTTTACATAATAGGCTCTAGACCAATGAGAGCTCGTCATTTGACGGAAGTAGAGTTGTAATAAAAATAACGCTATTCGTACATCAGCTGATTGTACCCATACGTTCCGGATGTTAGTGTGTTATTGTAACTAACCTCAAACGTGAGTTGACGCATTCCGCAAACATTAGTGATAGTGATGAATTTTGTTTAACTCCAGAGGAAATTAATACAAAAGCAAATTCGGCTCTGAACAATTTGTTGCCAGAAAAATCTAAATTTCGTTATGAAAAGGTTTATAACCAGTTTATGGAGTGGAAAACTAGAAATGGTGTTAGTTCGTTTTCCGAGAATGTTTTCATTGCGTATTTTGAGGAATTGGCCCAAGATAAGAAACCTAGTTCGCTTTGGTCTATTTATTCAATGATTAAATCTACAATCAACATCAAACATCAAATAGCCTGTATATTTTTGGTCGTAGATAAAGTAGTGTACGCAACGATTGTATTCAGCCTTTAAGCCACTCGTGAGATATTTAGAACACTCGCTTCGCTCGTGTTCCAACTTACATCTCACTCGTGGCTTAAAGGCCTTCATAATACAATCGTTGCGTAAACTACTATTAAGATACAACTGGTCTCTAAATAATAATTAGGTGAGTTATGTAAACAAAGAAGTTACCGGTATTCATTTGTATAAAGATTCTGGATGAAAATAGATATCTTTGTTTTCTCAGTAACTTAGGTAAAAATGAGACGCTGTTTCACTCTGTGTATGTATCTTATTTAAGTGACGTAATGGTTTAGTGAGGTAGCATTAGGTAACAGAATTTGAAACTTATTTAAATGTTAAGGCTTGGCAATGTCTAAATGTTTGCTATTTGAGTGAGGCTTGGGATCTATAGATGCCACTTCTTGCTAGCTTAATTTAATGTTGTATATTTTAATTTTGTATAGTATATATATATATATATATATATATGCGCCAAGGACGGTGCCGAAACTATTAATTTAGTTTCCACTGATTCCAACTTCTGTGACATGAAACTTGAAGTGTCTTGGGTTCCTGTAAATATGTGTGTAGTTATTTAAACATGTTAAGATGTCTCAAATTTAGTAGTGACGAGTTTTTAAATTTCTGAATATATATTCCCAATTGTATCCACAATCATGCGACATCAATAAAACTAATTTTAAAATCAGGAAAAGAAACCCACTATTCAGAGAATTTGAAACGCTTTCTATTACGTTTAGACAGCATAAATAATTGTAATAACTTCATTTAATTAGGTGTAATGGTAAATTACTTAACGTCCATGAATTTATTCAGAGAAATTAATTAAAAATAGGTCTAACCTAGATTTTTTGTTGAAATACATTTATCACAAATAAAAATAGTCCTGATCGTGTTTGCGTAATCAATTATTATGTAAAGTTATAACGAGTGCTATTTGATTGTAAATAACGAAATATTCAAAGACAATCGGTTTGCTTTATTTGTAATAGAATATTACAAACAAAATAACACAAATAAAAACAAATACAGTTGCAAAAGATATGATTAATGTTTCGTTTATTTTTTAATTCCTGCTATGAAAACTTTCCTTCTAAAAAAAAAAAAATGTTTTTAACTTTCAATTCACTTCCTTTACATAAACTTACAAAGTTTAAATAGTTTTTAAAACTTTCTTCTGAAAAACAACACAATTTTGTATAAAAGTTAACCACCTAAAAACAGACCTCTTGTTTTCTCTTAACAATGTGAAATTTGTTTGCGAAACTTGTTTAATGAAATTTTAAAAACATATTTAGTGTTAATTATTATTTAACTATTAATAACTATTACTATTCACTTTTTTACTAAGTGTGACCAAAGGCGGACTTAATTCTTAATAAGGTTAACATTTTAAATTTGAATAAAATTTCTCCCAAAAAATATAAAATACATTTTCTGCAGTTCTTTCACCACTAAGCATAGTTCATTGTAATGACTGAAATTGTGAATTTATATGTCAAACAGTAAGATCCATTGAAACGAGTTTAAAGGAAACTTATATTGTTTGAAACATGTTAAAACCTAATCAAGTTTTGCTAACCCTCTGATTCAGGTCATACTTCTAATCCAATTGGTAATGTTAAAGTCTTAGGATACATATTGGAAACATTTAAAAATTAAGTAGTTTGGAAATGTGAGAAATAACAGATCTATTTTCATTTACCATGTTTCTAACCCGAATGAACAGGTACATAACACCCATCTTTTTAAAACTCATTGTACTTACACAAGCTGTACGTTCTTTGTCCTTCTCAGGTAGTAAAAGGCAGGCCTCTTCCCTTGCTATTTCACTATACCCTCACAGCTAGATGTTAGTTTTAAGTTGTGTGTATACATATTTTAGTCCTTTCTTAGTTGTCTGATGATGCTTAGCGGCGAAACAGCTGTAGCAAACATATTTATGTTTTATTAAATGAAATTTACGTCTAAGTTTTATTTGTACCTTACATTTGCTCCAATTTGAAGTGACAATTTGAAAGTGACCGTATATCCTTAAAATCGTAGCACCCTAATGCATCATTCGTATACAAGCAATGGTGTCTCATGGATAGTAATTTGTCTCATGGAGTTGTTTAAACAAATATAATACTATTATAGTGGAAATAGTGTCACAATGTTTAGTTTAATTTAATTTGGAAAACAAAGATTTACCAATTCAAAATAAAATGATTCTAAGATTAATAACATATTTGTGGTCCTGTGATTTTCTCTTTTTATATGTTATTTTATTATTACTTTGGTATATTAGGACGTAATTAGGTTATGATAAACTCGACTGTTAGTCTTTTGATCATTGCCAAAATAGTAAAAGACATCCATTTCGTGTTAATTTGTATTTTTGTTTCGTCAGTTTAATTTTAATGTAATGACTATTTTAATTTCTTCTACTTACATAAAGCTAGACGGTAACACTGATTCATTGACATTTATTATTAGGCACTTCCCGTAATCGGACCCCCCTCAACCTTATACTTGAATTAAAGCTCTCGACGAGAAACTTTTGGGAAAATTGCCAGAAGTTAACATTTTTTTTATTTTGTGAGCACCTATTGGGCGGGAAAGATTTTTTAGATTTTTTAAATTTTTTCATTTTTTCACTTTGAGCGCCTTTTGTAAGAAAACGGTAAGAGATAGGAAAAAATGTTAAATACAAAAGTTGTAGAAAATTTAATTTCAGACCGTCGATTTTCCATCAGATTTAAGATCAAATCATCTATTTAGCCACTATTCATCCGAGAAGGGAAGCTCCGCAAACGTACTTAAAGCTAGCCGGTTTCACCGATTCACTGACATTAATTATTAGGCACTTCCCGTAATCGGACCCCCCTCAACCTTATACTTGAATTAAAGCTCTCGAAGATACACTTTTGGGAAAATTGCCAGAATTTAACATTTTTTTATTTTGGAAGCACCTTTTGGGCGGGAAAGATTTTTTAAATTTTTAAATGTTTTTAATTTTTTTACTTTGAGCGCCTTTTGTAAGAAAACGGTAGGAGATAGCAAAAAATGTTAAATACAAATGTTGTAGAAAATTTAATTTCAGACTACCAATTTTTCATCAGATTTAAGATCCAATCATCCATTTAGCCACTATTCATCCGAGAAAGGAGGCTCCGCCCAACGTCCTTAAAGCTAGACGATTTCACTCATTCACTGACATTAATTATTAGGCACTTCCCGTAATCGGAGCCCCATCAAACTTATACTTGAATTAAAGCTCTCGACGTGAAACTTTAGGGAAAATTTCCAGAATTTAACTTTTTAAATTTTGGAAGCACCTTTTGGGCGGGAAAGATTTTTTCAATTTCTTCATTTTCCCACTTTGAGCGCATTTAGTAAGAAAACGGTAAGAGATAGCAAAAAATGTTAAATACAAAAGTTGTAGAAAATTAAATTTCAAAGAAGTGATTTTCCGTCAGATTCAAGATCCAATCATCCCTTTAGCCACTATTAACACGAGAAGGAGCTCCGACAAACAATCCTTAAAATATCCTATGTTAATCTTATGGAGATAATGTTTAATAAGTTTGAGTCAGCTGCCAAATAAAACAGCTGATTTGTGCTCGGTCACCTATGTACAAACAAGCCAAAGATTAACGAGATTCTTTAGCAAATGTTCCAACTGCGAGCAAAGCGAAGCAGCCATCTGAGGCCGAAGGCCGAGGCGGGGTTGGGACGCGAAGCGTCCAGGGGCAGAGCCCCTAGTTATTCAATAAAATCATATCTCATTTAATATTATTTTTTATTCTACGTACACTGTATATATTCTCGTATTCATCCTTCAATAAAACCTTTTTCTTCAATTTATAGTGTCCAATATTATTAAACTAAACCTACATATTTAATTCTACTTAAAAGTGACCATTATAAGTTATCCTTCAAAATCTTAGCATGTAATATGTCATTACAGTTTATGAAGACTAATTTTTTTTAAACCAAATAATTCCTGAGATACAAAACATTGTGCGGGCTTCTAGTGAAGTAATAAGTTTTAATAAAAAGATTAATCAGGAAAATTTGTAGAGAAAATAGATTATTTAAACAATTCTGGTATATTTCCAACTACTTTGTTTTCTAGATTTTTGATGTCAGTCGATAGAAATTAGAAGGGAAATGGTGTTTTGAATTTGAAGAACCACTTTAAGTAATTCAGCACCCTACAAACTGTAATAATAATACTTTGTATATTAAATCTACAAAGTCATTAATGCATCAAGTTTCTGCAGACTTTAATCAAAATGTCACTGACAGGTCATGCCAAAAATATTTCCCGGGATAGGTTTCTCAGGGATGTGTATGCCTACATGCTCCATTTAAGTATCAAAATGTCCACTGCATCTCGCAAAGATGCATCAACAAAGAGCATGTCTAATAAGGTGTAGATCTGCAACGACAACGTTAAACTTTAATAGCTGCGACTCTCAGAAGTTCTCTCTTTTAAAGTTAAATATAATTCCACATGGTATACTCATAAATATAAATTGTGTGTTTTATATTTCTTAATTGTATTGCTTTTATTTATTTTTCAGTAATAATTCAAATGTTTTCAAATGTTTGTATTCGTTTCACAGAAATTCTTTAGAACTTTTACATTTTTCTGGGTAAAACAGCTTGAAAAATATAAAAGTTGAAGTAGTTGAATAACAATTGACATGGAATGAAGTATTAAAGTCTAACAAATTATATGATTAATTAATTTAAAAGTAAGGCAGCCCAAAGGAAGCTTCATGTAGCTTTTCGTTTATTTTATTTTTCTTGTCATAATAAATCGTATGGTTAAATTTTGTATTCAATTATCTTAGTTTAATTAATACTTGTATGTATAAACAGGCGATGATAACTACCCAGGGTTTTCGCATATACAAAAAAAATTGTATGTATAAATTAAAAATATATTTACAGATAAAATTATAATATGGAAAACATAAAAAGTATGTTTGTTAGTGTTTAAATATCGGTATTTCGGGTTAAGACGTACACCATTTAGGATCCATATTTAGTTTAAAGGAATAACTCAATTTTTTGTAAACAAAGTTTACATTTATGATAAAACAATATATTTTTGACAAGAATAAAAGTAAAAAACCATTACATTTTTAGAATACCTACTAAAATGAGTAAAAATGAGGTGAACATAAGTTATATCCTTAATTTATTTTAAAGGCTTATTTTAATCATGTGGACGCAACCGCTTTGAAGTACATATTCAAATAAAGTTCAGTGTTTTTTTAGCTAACATTTTTCATGTTTTGTTATTTTTAGCAATCTTGTCTGATAAAGATTTCTGAACTTTAGTTCATGTTTTCAAACAACTCATTTGTTAAAGTGCCTGAACCCTTGTCAATTCAAAGAAGCAGATGCTTTCCACCGTTGACATGGTTGTTACCAATAATGCTTTATTGTTTTGAAATACCTCTTTGTATTGGTAGAGAAGAAATTAAGTGGAATGGATTGTATATGCCATTTTTGGCTGTTAAATCAAGACGTTTATTAGCACTTGTATCCTAGACAGTCAGAAAACAATTTTGGTTGTTACTTAGATTTTTCGACTACATTATTTAGAAATCTATTTTTACTATTTTGAAAATGCTGACATGGGGGTGAAAATTTCCTTTATCATTGTAACAAAGAATAACTTTAATATTTTCACCTTTCTCTTCAAAGGTAATTTTAATGACATCTTTGCTTCCCTTCTCAGCAAGAACATAGCAAGGTTATTATGAGGCAAATCTGTCTTATCCACGTTATACATTTTGCTGGTATATCCATTCAATTACTATACAGAAGAATTGATTTTAAAACATTTTTAGCAGTATCTGCATCAACTCTTGCAATTCCATGGACTCGTGAGAAAGAAAGACATTCAAATATTTAGGTTTCTTTTTAATCTAGAAAATTTAAAACAGGTTATACTCAGTCATCTTTTTTTTCTCTCTTTTAAAGTTATACTTTAAGCTAGATTGTGATGCTCAGCTAGTTTGAATACAAATATTATTAATCTGCATTCGTTGTTTGGCAGTCCGCAGTGTACTGTTTTTATAGTAGATAGCAAGTTTTTGGTCAATGTCTGATTCTAACACACTTTTAATACGCTCATGTTTTTGATAATTTTTAAGTTGCCACCTTAGGGTGTTTTTCGAGAACGCAGAACAATTAGATTGCTTGATACATAGTTATTCTTTCTTGTTTGACCGGTTGAAAAACATTTTGAACATCATTTTCAGTTCAAGAACTCTCATTTTTCTTTGGCAAGATCAGGTTATTACTGAAAAAAATATAAATTTTGTTTCAAGAAATAACTTAAAAATCTAAGAAAATAACTAGACATCTTACCAGTAATAAAAATTTAAAAAAAAAAACAATTTGCAATCCTAGTTACTAACATAAAAAAGGGGAACCGACTTTCGTTATACGTTTGGTCGAAAAGCCGAACACTATTTTCTCTAAAATTATTTATATTATTTCTTTAACCCTACAACTGTGCATGTTAATGTTTTACAACGCCAAGTCATTTCGGTGCGCGTGCAAGCATATTTTCAAAAATTCGCCAAATATAGTAATTGTATACCAATCCAAAAGTGTTCTGTACCTTTTTTGTAGAGAAAAGTTCAAAAAATCCATATATGTAATTAAAAAATTTATTGATGTAAAATTGTAAAAGTTATTAGCTCAAGAAGCAAATAATGTTCAGTTACGAAAGGAAAAAGTTCAAACTTTAGGCCTACATAACAAGTCGTAAACATTTTTTGTAGTTTTTTCGTAAATGTAAAAAAGTTTCGTAATTTAGTTCTAAATAGAACTGTATGAAAACATTTATCGATTTCAAATTTCTTATTTTGAAAACACCAGTTTTTGCGTTCCAAATACACGATTGTTAACAAAACCGCCTAATTTGAAACGTAATTTACTAATATATGCTTTGCCCAAAAATGAAATATTATTAAAACCAAGTGTAGATTAAATCAAAGAATTGAACTGTATACTTGGATATTACCTCATCATAAAAGTGTTTTACTTTGAAGCAATTGAATTACAAAAGTGAGTGAAACAAATGAAACCTCGTGCGGACAAAGGAAATTCAAAATATGACCGTTGAAGACAATGGAAACAGCCTTGTTTTGTAAACTCAAGCGGTAGTATGAATTCTGTGCAAATATGAACTTTCAACTGCTGTTTGAATAACATCTAAAAAATCAAATATGGTTTGCTTTACACCAAATGAAAGATTAAACTTTGGTCTATAAATAGATATCAAAAATTCTATTGAAATAATTCGAATTATAAAAGATATCTCGAACGAAAAATGTGTTGTTTTATTGGTTGAAATCTGCCCAATTGCAAAGGTTTACAGACAATTCCATATCTTTGGAACTATTTGTCCGATTTTGGATTGGATGGCAGTTCCAGATAGGTAAAAGCGTGATGAATCCTTCAGTATACAGATATAACTCAGAAAAATACCGGGCGGGCTGTATTGAAAGACATAGAAACTGGAATTAAAGGTAGTTTTGGTGCATTAAAATTTGCGCTACATTGGCTTTTAGAAAACTAAAAAACTGCAACGATGATTACGTATGTAAATATACGGTTTAGAAAAAACTTGTAAATGCAAAAATTAAAGTATAGATCATTTCCTTTCCAACGGTTTTTGATTTATTGCAATTGGATAGTTTTTAGTGGGTGAAATATTCATTACAAGTAGAGTTGTCAAAATTGATCGTTTTCACGTGCCACGCCCCCACGACCACTCAAATTGAGTAGTCTGACAGTTGCAGGGTTAAAGTTTAATCTTCATCTTATATAACTAAGTGAACCAAGTCAAATAATTTGATGGAATAGAAATAAAAACCATAACTAAAAACTGATAGAAACTAACAAAATTGTAATACATGTATCACTGCTTGGAGTTCCCTTAACAAGCATGCACATAGGAAAACCAAGAATGTGACACGTCAACTTGTCTCACCTCCCACAGTACATAGAGTACATTTTAGAAATTATTAAACAAGCACTATATCTATATCTATTTATAGAGCCCAATGTTCAGTGCAAACGCGTCCAAATAAAATTAGCGTTGGTTCGTAACTTAAACCAAAATTAACCTCTACGAGGTGCGTTAAGTCAACGTGACGAATGCAGCGATAGACTAAATTAGCGTTGGTTCGTAACTTAAACCAAATTAAAACCTCTACGAGGTGCGTTGAGTCAACGTGACGAATGCAGCGATAGACTAAATTAGCGTTGGTTCGTAACTTAAACCAAAATTAACCTCTACGAGGTGCGTGGAGTCAACTTGACGGAATGCGTCAGCAGACAGCGGTAGACTCAATATTCTTTAGAAAAATGGGAAACAGGCGTTCAAACTATCGACCGATCAGAATGCTGGATGGATCGTATGATCTAACAGAAGCGTTAAAATTAATTAGTTTTTTTTTCGTTTTGAAGGGTCCCGTGCTCTGTTCGGTAGCACAACCAAGAGCAGGGAGCGGTAATTTTAAATGGACGCGTTTGCACTGAACACCCAGTCTAAAATTATATAGTTAACATTAGTTTAGTTTTAGTTAATTTCACTAATTTAAACTAAAATTAATCAAGCTGTGAAATTATATGTTACATTTTTGCAACATTTTGTTGCTGAAAAGTAACAATTAATGGTAAAAACTGATGAAATATTACTAGTTTATTTGTATTTGTATTTATTAGTCTATTTGTAACATGCGTAAGGAAATAATCTGTCAATCCTAAATCTCTTCAAATTAACTAACATTAAAACTCTGAATAAACACTATATATATGTATTGGTGTAGTATAGTGAACTTTCGTAAATTATAAACTAATTATAATAATAGTAAAATATATTTCAATAAAAAAATTTAAAAAAACACAACTAATGGTTGGAATTACAATTAATGTTTTGGCAAACAAACAGCTTGTAGCCAAAAACAAAAGCTTATGTGGAAAAAGTTGGCAGTCTTTCTTTTTTCAGTAGTATTAAGTTTTAACAACTACGTTAGTGGTCAACATAATATTAGTAGAGCGTGAACTATTTACGCTATGGGGTAGAAATAATTCCGTAGCCCAGAATTCAAACTCACCAATTTTGAGAATCCCAACATCAAAGTAAAGTTTATTTAAGGCCAAACAGATTGAAACCAATGACATACTTGCATTATCAACGCCTCTACTTCAGCCGTTTTAAGTTAACTTGACAGGACTAATACAAAAAGCAATATAAAAGTATAAAAATAGATCGATATTAGCTTCTAAATCTAAGATTTTTATGTTTCACTAAAAATACAGAATGTTAAAAATATTGATAATTTTTATTTGATCTGTATACTTTAGTGTAATAATGTGTAAAGCCAAATATTTCTTCATATTGAAATGTGATAGTAAACGTATACACATGATTTTATAATGTAATTTTTAACTATATTAAATTTATAGCATTCATCTAATGTTTATTTTGGAATTTGAAGCTCTAAGCATCAGTTAAACATTTTAAACAAAAAATTGTATAATGTTTAATAAAATTGTTATACCTTTAATGAGGTTATTCTTCATTTGTTCAAATAATCGTATATTGAGTTAGGTATGTGTAGCCTTTATTTTAAACATCTACATTTATTTCATTAGTAATGTAAATATACTTGATAGAAATGTACATAGAAATTTTTTATCTTGAAAATGAGTAGGCCTACTTAAATCACATGACTACTTAAATTAAATTGCCTCCTAAATTATACTAAAAGCTTCAACAAATTATTACTTTCTAAGTAACACATTATTGCATAAAGGATGTGAATCGGAAGAAGCTATAGGGCACGGACAGTCAACAACAATGTAACGATAAAACTCACAAAGATAAGAAATTAAAGCTATGCATAAATTAATTGTTTAATTTTTTCAAACCTTATTACTTTACATTCTTTTGCAAATACAGTGAAATTTATGTTTATAACTAAATACACTGATATTAAAAAAAAATAATTTATTAAGATCCTAGAAGTACACGAAATATGTTTTAGGTTCGGTAAAATATTGATAGAATTTATACCAAATGTGTACAGAAGCATCCGGGTCTTTAGGGGATTTTATCTGCGAAATATAGGACGTTGGGGAAATCTGTTGCGGTTACTTTAATTCGCCAAAAGCCATATGCTACACTTTCTAATAGGTATACGTTTGTTTCCTCTAATAGTATGTAAACAGGCTTTCTTAACCATACTTGAAAATAAAAAAAAACCGTTTCTACCCACGAGGTTACACAAAATAATATGAGTAAGTATGATGAGCAAATATAACTCCCAAAATACTTACTTAGACAATGCACACAATGTAAGGTTGTAATAATCATTTACTATTTAAATGTGAACGTTAATCTACCCAACACAGGTGTAAAATTGTAGAATAAAGTTCATAAAAGCCTAAACAGCTTGTACAATTTTGCTGCTTAAAACCAGCTTTAACAATTTTTGGATAGGTTTGGTCTGCGGCATTATGGGGTTTTCATATTGCATCTGAAAAGTTGTGGACGGTTTATTGATGGCATATTTATCTATACATTTTTTGAATGATTATTGTTGTAACTGGTATTTTTTTGTATCTGTTATTTCATTGTAGCTGCTACAGCTATTGTTCCAAACACTTACATTAAGAAACGATTAGGCAAAATATTGATTTTAAAGTTGAAAATTATCGAAATACGGTGGCTCAATGCCAGCAATATAACAAATAAAACAGTTGATTTAATTTAAAAGCTTAGCAACACAATTCTATTTGTGGCCTATTCTGAACCGACACACGTTGAATGCATTTACATACATTACCAGAGCAACCAACTTAGAAAATTTAGAATCAGTTAATTATTTTTCACAAACAATTTGTTTTATGTTAGGTTAACGAAATAAGAAAAAAAAAATAATAAGCAAATAAACTTACTGTATGTTCAATCACCTGTTGCTACACACATTACTAATAAAACAGATGATTTGGATCATAAGTTTAACAACATTTTAGGTTAGGCCTATATTGAACCAACACGCGTATCTTGAAAGTATTTAGATTTATTACCGTAGCAACCACATTTTCCAATTTACAATCAGATACTTATTCTTTACAACCAACAGTTTTTTTAGGTTAGGTAATTAGCAAACACAAACAACGAAAATGTATCACCATATCATAATTCAAACATCTATCACTGTTATTATTATTACGTTATTCTTTAAAAGGCCTATTTGACTGTTTTTAAATACTGGTTTACCGTATAATATATTGTAACTAGAAAATTATTGCAACTGTTCTTTATAAAAATAAAATATTTCTGTCCTAATCAATCTTCATTCCTGTAAAAAATATAATAGTATACAATAATCTGATTGAATTTTCTACTATGAGGGAGTTGGTGAGCGAAGTGAGCAGGGGACAGAGCCTACTAGTATAAGCAAGTATATACCAATTATATTAAATAGATTTAGATGTAATTATATCAAAACAAACGCTGAAATCACTAAAAAATATCTTTATTATGGCGTAAAATCAAGCCGTATTAAGCAATTAATTGTCCGTAAGAGGCTTTCAGTGTTAGAAAAAAAGACAATGAAAGTATTGCAGTCTCTTTTGCCACCAGTCCTTCCAATCTCCGCAGAAGTTGGAGTTCATTTTGTAATAAACAAAACGTTATCCTGTTTGAACACGGAATGCATATAAATACACTAGTATGGAAATCGGGTCAACTACAATCCAGGCTCTGTAATAACACTTAGTGATATTAAAGGTTCTGATTGTGTATATAATATGTGCTTATATCTAGAGGTAGCTAGTTTACTCTTCTACGCCGTCTAAGAAACAAAACTGCCATATATACAATAAATTTATTGAATGTCAATCTTACCTTTCCCTTTAAATTAGGACTATTCCATCAATAGTTCCCACCTTACCCTTCACACACGGTATAATTATTAATTTGGAAAATGGTATTTTCAATGATAAGAAACTTTATAAAGTAATGAACCACAACATTCCTAAATGATTGAATTAATCAAAATGACAATGTAAGTTTTAATTTTATGCTTGTGATTTGCTTCAATGTTTTTTTATTAATTTAATGAATCGAAATAGTGAAAAATATGTGTTATTCTATTATATAAAATAGGATATAGTGGACATTGAAAGACATGCTATCTCTACTTTCAGATTTTTCCAAAAACTACGATTGCACTAAAATGGCAGATACAAAAGCTATTCTCGCATGAGCGTGCAGACTAGCTGCACCTACTAAGAGAGGTTTGGTGTCCCTCGCGGAACCCTATTCAAACAACGCCCAACACCTCAACGTATTCAATACATCCACCCACTTGCATTCATACATTTAACAATACATATATTCCCATCTCACCTTCTCTTAGGATTTCGTCTGTGCAGAACCTTAGCACTTTGAGAGGGGCGAAACAACCAGGGCTTGACAACATATGGTTTCGTAAAGCTGATATATATGCGTGGTTTCTGTTCATGGGCAAGCCATTCCGGGCCTTGGTCAGGAAGTGTTAGAGGTGTTGCATGATATCAGATTTTTCTTCACAGTAATATCAGGTTCAGGCCTGACGCTCAACCAGTCTGGAAAATGAGTGCTCTGGGCCTCACGGAACTGTTGTTCGGAAAAGATCGCAATATGATCTGATGGGTAGGCCTATACCATTTCAACCGATACCTAATACAATGCGCTGGAAAAATAACTTATGCCAAACAAAAATGCCAGAGATCTAGTTCAAAGAGACATCATTCAGGTTCTTCTGAAGAATCGGAAAACAGTAAATTGGTTAAGAAGACTAATGAAAGGGTTTTATTCAACTAAGTCGCCTGCTCCAAAATGTTTAGTCTTTTTAAATGCCGAAAATGAATCAGATTTATCGAAGTTATGGCCCTTTTTTATTAACAAGGCAATTACTTTAGTTGTGGTCCCAGTACTTCCAATTAGGAAATTACAAAATAGCACCATTTTACTGGAAACCAACAGCGAGGCACAAAGTTTGTCACTATTAAAGATGACTTCTTCCTACGACATAATTAATGTTTCTGTAGAACTCCACAATACCTTTGAATTATTCAAAGTGAGTCATTACTTGTAAAGATTTTATCTCCACTAGTTTGGAGGAAATAAGAGCGAATTTTATTGTCAGTCAGTATTTTGATGTCACTCAAAAAATGCTCAACGAAAAAATCCACAGCACCTTTAATTCTGACCTTTGGCTTACCTACATTGGCAGATTATACACATATACAGGTTTCCACTCTCTTCATGTTGGACTTAATGTCCTAAACCATTGATGTTGTTGTAAGTGTCAAGGGTATGGACACGTAAGCTCTTCATGTAGCCTACTAATCAAGCAACATGAATGAAATGCGGTGAAAAAAGTAATAATAGTGAGGGTTGCAAAGATGAAGCCAAATGTCCTGATTGTGGGGGAGATCATCCTGTTCGTTCCTTTAACTGTGATAAGTACAAAGAAGAAAAGGCAGTTATTATTATGGCTATTTTAAAAAGTGTCACCTTCCGCTTCACTTTTCATTTCTGATCTTCCTTCCACTTCTGTTCTTCAGTCCAGTGTCGCAGTCTCAAAAAAAGAATTAGTACCATCTATTCCTGCTCTTCATCTGATAATAAAAACTATTAAAAAAAGAAGAAAACTCCTCCAATAACTGGAGTAAATCAGTGTATTAAACTATCTAATACTTGTTCATGCATAGTAACCCGAAAAAGACCTCTACCTTTTTCAGAAAAGAAACCTGTTACTGTCAATAGTAAAATTAAAAAAGAGGCTGTCCACTTCCTATAAATCTAGCTCGTTGTAGTCCTTCACCCTCAAAATCCTCTAAGACGTCTGAGGGAGCTATGAATGTGGACAAATACATAAAACAAAAACACTATCCTGTCCCCAATTTGAGTCACTGTTCCCATAACATTTACAATTTGCATCCTATTCTTACCACCAGACTATTCCGTCCAAAACAACGACTTGATAGATTTAATATAACAGTTACAGTTACCTGCTCGAATTCTTTTGTTTGGATATTTCAATGCACACCACTATTCATGGGGATCCTCAACCTGCAGCCTAATTGGTATTCGCGTTGAGAGAATTCGATCTGATTTGGGTATATTTATACTTAATGACAGATCTTTAACGCACTTAGCAGTCTCGACAGGGGTTGGATTTTTGTAGTCATTCAAAGTTGCAAGATTGAGTGGACAGTTATTCCAGATTTGTATGGCAGTGACCATAACCTATAAAATTATATTTAATTACTCCTCTATTCAAAATAACCAAACACCTCGATGGGTTATACATAAAGCTTTATGGAATCATTTTACAAATCAATTTGTAATGCCAGATAATATACGAGTATATACGTATACACTATGAATGAAACAGTCCATACATTTACAGATTCAATTATTTTAGCAGCAGAAAGTAATACACCAAAAACGCCAACAAGACCAAAACGTGAAACAGTTCCTTGGTGGAATGACAAATGTAAAGTAGATCTGCTTTAAGGACTTATATTCGAATACCAACTTGTGAAAACCTTGATAGTTACAAAATCTTGCTCACCAAAGTTCTTAGAGTTTTCAGGCAGAGCAGGAAGGTATTTTGGACCCAGTATATCAGTACAATAACAGTAGAACTACTAACATATCAACTGTTTGGAAGAAGTTACGTTCTATATGCGGCTCTGATTCCTCTACTCCTTTGTTTGGACTGATGCAGGAAGGTGGAATATCGACTACATACAGCCATCAAAAGTTAAACATTTTGAGCTCATGCTTTTCCAGGGTTTCTTCAACTGCCGCTTATTATGATGAATTCCATACTCATAAAAATGCACAAGAAGCCATGATAATAACAATCTTCCTATCGCATGATTACACTTTAAATATACCATTTACAATGAATGAATTAGAATATGCTTTATTGTCGACTACGGATTTAGCTCCAGGACCCGTTAATATCGTATACGCTATGATTAAACATCTCCAGATTTGGGTAAGGCAGATCTTCTCTAAATATACAATCCTATAATATGGGATGAACGTATCTTTCCTGATTCTCAGTTAGGGGCAATAGTAAGTGCTATATTAAAACCAGGGAAAGACTGAAACTGATAAAAGTAGTTATCTCTCTAACCAGCGTTCTATGTAAACTGGTGGGGATGGTAAATAGGCTATTTTAATGTTACCTTGAAATTAACCAACTAATTTGTAAAGAAAATTGTGGTTTCCGAGAGGGAAGATCATTAATTGATGATTTTATTACACTCCTATATCACACACGAACTTGAAAAGGTATATGATATGGCTTGGAGAAGAGGAGTTCTAAATATTTACAATCATAGGTTATTCATAGTAAAAAATCTTTGCATTTATAAAAAAATTCTTCTTCAATCTATATTTTAGAGTTCGTCTTGGAGCCACCTTATCAGATCGTTTTTTTTTAGAGAATGGTGTCCCTCAAGACGTATCGTTACTTTATTTACAATTGCAATAAATAGTATCGTCGCTAATGTGCGTTTACCTGTACCCTGTTCTCTTTTTGTAGATTATTTTGCCATTAATGTTTCAACTCGAATCATGGCAACTGCAGAACGAACTCTTCAATTAACCATTAACAAATTACAAACTTGGAACAAATATACAATTTAAGTTTTCCTCTGCTAAAACTCGATGCATTGGTTTTACTCGTCCTAGGCAGCTTTATAGGCCCACTTTATACTTAAACGGAACTCAACTTCAATCCGATAATATTGTCACATTTGTAAGTCTTATATTCGATCGTACTATTTGAACCCGTATGTGACAAATTTTAAATCACGTGTATTCAGATTCTTGATATGTTACTAGTTGAATGGTGAGCCATCACTCACATGACGTAGACAACAGCTACAGTTGTTGTATATATTGTGTAACTTACGCTCTAAACCTGTGTATCCTATGTATGATATTGCATTTCACCAATCCTTGTTGTGTACAATACGAATTCCGTAAACAATGAACGGCACCTTTTGGGATCAGAACTATACGTATATTTAATACTCTGGATTTAGTTCTACCTCCTATATATGTAAATACATCATGTTTTGTTGCTCCATGGACGATTCAAAAACTACCTGTCGATCTCTCGCTATCTAGATAACTAAAACAAACTACTCCTGGTGTTGTTTACCGGCAGGAGTCTATGTTTACCTCCCAAGTAATACAAATTTCACTGATGGTTCTAAACTGGACATTAGAGTCGGATTCGTATTTGTATGTCGGGAAACAGCTTCATCTATGGGGTAAACTCCACTTCTTCTGTATATACAGTAGGACTTTTTGAAATACTCTAGGCACTTACTACTTACTGTATTACCAACATCGGTACAAATTCTTAAATGTTCTGATTCAAGAACTGCTCTTGAATCCATCCACGATATGCATTCCCCTAACCCTTTGGTTAAAGATATTGTGTGTTCCACGCACAGATTTTGACTGCAAGGTGTCGTTCTGTTCGGTTAAAGGTCACGCTGGAACCGAACCAAATACTCAAATCAGCTGTTATAATTCACAACCAAGCACAGTAATCAATATTAGTAATATGTAAGACTGATTTTAAAATAGATAAATTGATTTTAACTAGAAAAGAAATATTTTATTGGAGACGTAACAATACTATCTAATATACAATCATTTAGTAAGTTATTTATGAGATATGTTTCTATTTTTAACAAATCAACATTTTACAAAAAATTATAAAGCTTCTATTCTAAAATGTCCGACAGTTTAAGGCATTTGTTTATATAAAAATGGTATAATAAATAATTAATTGCATCTTAATGTGTCTAAAGTGTCTACAAAATTAAAGTCTGGCAAAAGGCCAAGGTACCCGCCGTCAGTACTGCCGTCTAATTATTTTCGATTGGATTAAAATATTTCTTTAGCACAGGTTTCTTTATCAGACGATTCGCTGTCACTGACTCTATAATTTATTGCTTTAATTTGGTTTAACGTTTTTGTTGTCTATATTACATACTGAACATGCTGAAGTGCAATGTGAAAAACTTTTTCTGAGATCGCAAGATTGACCACAGTATTTCTATCTAAAAAAAAAACTATTTGAATAAACAACCGTTTTATTACCAAAGGCTTAATCCATTTTTGAAGAATGATTTTAGTTGTACCAATGACTCGTTTGAATGGATCGTTTTCGAATTTCAAAGTAAAAAAAAAAATATAAATTTTTCAGCAATATTATGTATTGTTCATAGCATTTTGTGACCAGAGATATCCCGAATAATGGTCAATGAGAAATCACGGAGTCAAGCATCTGATAACAAAACTATTTTCGGTCATTATTGGAGTGTTTTAGTGTTACTATTAATTAACAATGACAAATAATTAAATATAGTTTTAGTACTTGAAATCATGTTATGAGTCCCTTTATTGACCTTTTCAATAGTTAGGCACTGCGAAATTATTAGATTTTTTCATGCTGTAGAAGGAAAATTACCGATTTTTCTCAAACAAACTTTAATTTTACAAATATTTCTGATTCAAACCTCTTACTTTAGTTTTCATTGTTCGAGCGACATATTTAAAATTTAATTTCATTTCATTTTAGTAAAGAACAATGCATTTTACTAAACTTTTTATAGGCCTAAAATTGTTTTATTGGGGACTCGGTAAACCAAACAAATGTTCTATTGACTCTCCTGAAAGGGAAAGTTAGGAACAGGAGGATGCAAAATTATACACCATTCTATAATATTATTATTAGGAATAAGTAATACTTTATTGTACGAATTTGTGAAGACTCTGTACCTTTCGATGTAAGCAATTTCTTGCCTTTACACCACTAGATGAATACATACATTACGTGGCATAATATACGTCACTCTAGATTCAAACTGTTTTTTAACAATTATTTGAAAATGTTAGTAATTCAAGTTAATTTAACTAAGTAGGAGTATCATATCAAAATATGAGAAAAAATACTTTAAAATGTATGTTTGAAACTCAGTTACAAATAAGATATATTATTTCCTGTATAATTAGCCTGTTACAATAATGTAAATTTGAAAGTACTATAATTACTAAACATTTGGACATATTCTGAAAACTAATCTAAGTTAACTTTAAATTACATTTTCCACACGACTGAGAGTTGTGTGAACGAAGAAGATAAAAGAAAATTCCTTTCTATTTGTATGCATTAGATGTTTAAGGAACACATCCAATAAGCACTTTGTAATTCCAGTCTGTTTGTGACATAAACCTGGATAAAGTTTTAACTATTTGTTAAGTCTGAAAACATCAATTTATTTAACCATTATGGTTTTATCAGTGTATTATTTAAAGTTTTAAAACCATAACGTCCCAAGTTATCACTATTATAATCATATTCATGCGTTTTTTCTAGATTTTACTGAAATTTATTTACTCACTTACTTTTACTTTTATATTTTAATCGAATGTAAGTAAAGAATAATTCAATACGTCTTATTTTTGCTATTTGGTGTAGTAATTACTATGTTATATAAGTAACACATTTTTGGCGTTTATCTATTGTGTTTTCTCTATGTTTGCATTTAGCTATAAGGTTTTCTTAACATCTCAACTTTGATATTCTAGTTTTCGATCTTCTTTATTATCATCTTTAGTTAAATTTTTTGGTTAGACGTCAAACATAGGCTTAGGTTTATGACTTCTATTTACTATATATTTGTTAGCTTTAGTTTTTTACTTTATAACAAAAGATGATAATATCGTTGAAAAGTCATGTATTATTTTCTTTATACACAAATGTCCAAACAAGTAATTGTAAACATTTCGTAAATTTCATTTTATAACAATATCGAATTTTTTATTCAATCTTCACAAACAATTAATTGCACCATGTTTGAATTCGTTTTATTTATTATTGCGTTATAAATAAATAAACCCAATAAAAACTTTTAAATCCATTGAATTAAAAAACCAGAAATCAAAACAGGCAACGTTCAAAATGTTACAAGCTACAAGTTATATTAAACATGGAGTATTATATAGCCTATTGTGATGCTTCAATAAGCTATGTAACACTAGAAGGCTCACTATTCAACAAAGAACAACATTCTGTATGCATTGCGAGGGATCTTTCTCTACAGTAGTTAACATTTCTAAACTTCTCCAGCCCATTATTTAAGTTCGTTTACTTTATTGTAAATTCATTTCATGATAGTACCTGATCCGTTATTTTAGTTTCAAAATACTACCTGTCACCTTTCAACTAATATCCATCCGGTTTTGTGAAACAAAAGGATAATTAGTTATGAATGTTCTTATGTATGTTAAACTTATGCTGTAATTTTTAGTATGTTTTAAAAGTAAGAGCTCATTATCAATTTGTTGATTAGTTCAACAAAATAATATTTGTATATCGGTTACATAATTTAAAAACACATACAATTTAAAATGTTTACCTTAATATAACCCAATACAGTGTCGGTTTCTACTGTGTCCCATATAACGCGAAACATCCAAATTAACATACATTGCTTACATGTGATACAAAGGTGCTTAACAAAATATAACGTGATACAATTAATTTATAGAGCCTTTAATCTTTTTCCTAACTGAATGTAAATGTGTGACTGGTAGTTTAAATAGATTCATACAAAGAAATTAAAACATTTCATTATTTCCCTTGTCTGTTGCTATGAAATTTGACCATGCAGCAGATAATAATTATGTTATATTATATTTACATTTGCAGGTGCAGTTGTTTTTGCTCCTCCCTATTGTTTCCTTTGATCATTAAAGCTTCAGAAAACAATTAAGGTTAAAGCGTACTACTTTGCTAGGTATAAAATTTATTAACTTTCATTAGGTCAGAAAATTTATTGAATCAAATATACGAACCTTTCGACGTAACATTTAGTCATTAAAATTTTAGTTTAAACATTTTGACATCATTTAAACTGTGAAATAATAAGTTGATAGCGTTTTATTAAAAAAACCTATCTCTAAGGCAATTATTCCTTAATTTTTATAGTTTTGTAAAATCTTAAAATACATTGTTTAAAATAAGGTAAATAAAGTAAATTTACACTGGTACAAATATGGAGAAACTCCAAAAATGTTCAACACTACATTTACAGTAAACATTAACAAACTATGCAAATTTGAATATGAAGTAATATTATTTCCTTCGATATAATTGTTTCTTATAAATTTAATAATAGAAATATTATTTATAGGGCCATTTTAAATAATATAATAACTTTGCCTTGTTAGTATAACGTCTGAATTATGCTTCAAAAGTTATATTTATTTCTAATTCTTACTTGTCAATATTGTCTTTCAGTCATAAACTCATTTCTAACATTTCCTTAAATTATACACAACCATTCGACAAACAATTCGCATACTGTAAATTATACGAAAACCAAACATTGTTATACCGCACTATAACAATCCAACTATTTATAACTAACTAATTGCATTACATGTACGTCTGCACAACGAAAGGGAATACATTTGCTTTAAAACTAAAAAGAATACATTTAATTGTACTACTCCTGAAACCTAGATTATTACTGAATACAAATATAAATGGTAAATTGTAAGTATAATAATGTTTACTTCCTGACATCAACATTAAAACCAAAACCAAACATACACAACAACAACAAAGCTTTGCCAGCAGGACACTGTAGAACTTTTAAAGTCAGCTCTTATATCAGCAGTGTAGCCAACTTGATTCTAAGAGTATTTCTGTTTAGTTAGATGGTACCAGAAAGTAATTATTTAAATGGTAGTAAGAGATAATTTAAATCACAATATGTTTGTTATTAGCGTAAAACATTTCAGGTATTTACCACAAACTAAGGGTCAGCTAAGGGTTTTTAACTTATAATTAAGAAGTTTCTTGATATTTATTTAATATATTTTGAGAATATGTTGGGTTCGGTATCTTTTTAATAAGTACTAATATTAATTTCATTTTTTATTTTACTTTTAATTAATTCCAATGAATAATCTTTCTTAATTGAGGAAGTGCAAACCATTAAAAAAAAAAACTCAAAATATAGAGAACAATTAGGGTTAAAGTCCTTTTAAAATTTGATATTTCAATTTATTTATATTTTTTAACAATCTTTACATTTTGCATCAGACAAGTCAAATATGAATACACAAAATAAGAACAATTCAATCACAATATGCATACACACACATAATTCAGAAAAATAATTATGGATAGTTTCATTTCATCTATTTCACAGAACAAGAACACAATCTGTGTAACCATAGTAAAAACAAAATACAGCAAATCAAAACAACAAACATTAAGATATACATTTAAACATCCAAACTATGAGGGCATTAATTTTATCTATAAGCCAATTTTTAAGTCCAGACCTGAAACATTTTTTTAATTTCACATTGGAACAAGTTAAATAATATTGAACCCCTGACAGAGGCTGTTTCCTACGAGTTTTATTCATTTTGGTGATATTTGAAAATCATGTTTTAGTCTAGTGAGTCAGCTTCAATTAATTTTACTATGAAGTATGACAATATTATTATATTTTAAGTTGCTTAGCTTTCATTATCAAGATTACGATAATTATTCAATAATAATCTTTATAATAGGAATATATTTAAATTTGGATATTATAAAACTTAATTTTATAATCTGAAATCTTTCCTCATGACTATTTTAGTCACTTCAAATAAATCTGAAATGTAAGATAAAAATCGTATTTCTACATTTTATTTGTACGCCTATATTTCTATTAGCAATGCGTTTGATCTCTTTAGTGAACATGTGAAATTGTATGTTTTAAGTGTGTTTTTAAAAGAGAAACATCCAACAACGTGTCTTTTGCAACCACAATTCATACATATTTCTTAGAGAATAACAAGCGCATAATAAAACGCTATGAACATATTCATACTCCGGTATTTAAACTGTAACGTTTTGTAATATATTTGTTATTTAGGCCTAATATCAAGAGAGAAAGAAAGTATTATTTGCGGAGAGACAGGAATCATTAAATATGCATTCCTAGATTGCACTTGAACTGAACACTGAAATTTTTTTTATTTATGTGACTTTAAAAAAATTTAAACTAGAAAATACTAGAAAATTCTAATAAGGTTAATCCTACAAACTCTAGACATAAAACTTTGTAAGTTTGGAGTATATCAAAATATATTTAATATATTGATTTAAGAAACGCATGCTAATTTGAAAGCTCCCTTCTGTACCTAATAAAATATAGTTCACTACTAATTTATATTACGTCATCAAATTTGAACTGAATGTCTAGATATTACAAGCTATGGTAGATCGAACTAAATAATAAAAGAATAACATTTGCTACAACAACAATAAGTATGTGTAAATCTAGAAAGATTGCCATAAAGCATATTTTTTTTAAAGATACGAAACTGTGCACTGGGTCAAAACTGAAGTCTAACATTAACGTATAATCAAGTTGAAATTTAATCAAGCGTTACCTTATTGGTCCATATGTGACTTCTTGTTGAACGGTCAACAAAGGAATGAATATAACAAAAATCTCCCCATCAACCCCAACTTACATCACTAGTACTATGTCTGATTTATTTTAAAGTCACATAGCCTACACCTTGTTCCTAAGTACTATGTCTGATTTATCTTAAAGTCACATAGCCTACAACTTGTTCCTAATATATTTTACATTATTAATTTGGGAATATTATAAAGCAACAATAGTTGAAGTTTATCTCATCAGTTAGAGCGTCTAATTAAAATTCAACAAAACTTCTAAATTTTGCTATTTCAAAATCTTTCAAATAATTGCGTTGGATTAATTCTGCTTTGAATTAAACTAGGCCTAATCACAAAGAGCCAAGTTTAATGATGATATAGAATTTTGTATAAAATATGTGTAACATTGAGAAGTTATCTGTTTGGTTAATGTTTTATTCTTAGAACATTTAAATTAATAAAGATCATTTTTAATATTATTACCCTTATAATATTAATCAAAACTAATATTTTATCATGAAATACAGCTTCCGTCAGCCATTCCCCACCCCTACATCTTTATTAAACAGATGAAATACACAACATTTCAAAATAATTAGTTTTATCTTATGCTATTTTAAGACATATTAAGATATTTTTCTTGCGTCTTATTTTGCGAATTTGCAGGGATTTTTCAGTTTGTGAGTAGCTCTCCGTAGCAGTTGTACATTTACATAGACCTATGTTATGTTTACATACTTCATTTACAAATAAAAAATTTCTTCTACAAAATATACGAAAATAAAAAATGTAGAAGTTACATTTTAAAACTTTCTTTGAGTTTTTACCATTTACAATCTAAACATCTGACACCTCCAAGACATGTATTGCGATTTAGATTCGAAGGTCTCCGATCTAAGACCGACTGATTCAGACGCTCTTGGCGAGAAGTCCAGTTCCAACACAAATGGAAAAAGATCGTGTAAAACATATGTTTAAAAAAAAAAGAAGAAGACATTTTCAGAACAACAAAGAAAGCCTATTGTGAAAAAAGATTAATGAATTAACAAAAGCAAGCAGTCACCAAATTGGCCTGTGCTACACATTTTAGTAACTGAACATTTTCGAATTGAACAAAACTATATTGAAGACATCCAATATAACTTAGAGAAGGACCTCAAGTCCAGATTACATCAAATATAGCTGAAAATCCAAGTAAAATGTTAAGAAAGAAATAATAACATTTGGTGAGACCTTTCCGATTATAAATAGGTTAAGTTGTGATTCTTGTATATATTAGTGGTGAAACCACAGACTATTTATAAACTATAATCTATTGAACATTATTTCAAACACAAACCATAGTTTTTCTAAATATAGTCAGAACTATGAACTCAGTGTTCTTTACTATGTAATCGTATTCAACCATATTACATCCTACCAGATAACCTTTCATAACCATTTCATTACCCATATATTCACCTTTTGTTTCTTAAAGTTATAGGCCTATATATATACTTTTATAATATGTCTTTCTTGTTAATACTAAAATAAGCTTGGGAAAAGACGGCACAAACCTACCCCGAGATTAGTATACTGATTATTAGTTGATGAACAATAATGAACATTATAATATTTTTTGAATCATAAATCATTTGAGATATATTTTATGTCAAAACTATTTTCATTGATATTGAATCTTTCTTTGCCTGTAATTAAAGAACCCAGATTTCTTCATTATTAATTGTGTCGTTAATTATTTTACCAGATACAAGCTAGATAATGCCTATATTAAATAATCTAATTTTATTATTGTGATAGGCCTACGCTTATATTTTGATAATCTAACTTAATAAGTGAAGTTTTTCTATAGATAAGTTTTATTATAACAAATAAACTTGTTATTGTAGTTTGGCACCCCAACGTGCAGGCTTCATAGAAAGTTTAAATTAAAATTAAAAATAAATTACTAAAAAGTGTGGTATGGTTTTTTTTTATTATACGTTATTATTTTTCAGTTTTGAAAAGCTCTTTTGTGTACATTTTTAATTTGTTATATATATTTTATTATACATATCAATATAGCAATTAAACTTTTTAAATTAAATGTTAGCTTGGTTATGTGCCATTATATCACAAAAGTTGTATTGTTAAAATTGATTATTTGAATAAATATAAATACAATTGGCACATTTAAACAGACATATTTACCGTAAAAAGATATGCATCGAGTGTTCATAAAAAAAACATATTTTTTTACTTGTTTGTCCTAATATATTTAATTTAGGTCTACTCAATAAAAACACGTTTTTAACATCTAGACTATTTCTTAAATTATTTATAATAGTCACATTTAGTATAAAAGAGTTTTTCAAAGCTCTAAACTCTACTAATCTTATTAGCCTATTAAAAAAAAAAATAAGAGCTATTACACTATTTTAAATCGTGTTCCATTGAAATTATAATTTCTTCATAAGACTCACCACAATAAGACAAAGCTGTGTCGTCTGCAAATGTGGTAACTTTACCCTTAAAGCGAGCATTGCATAAGTCATTAACATATATTATAAAAAGTAAAGCACCTAAAACAGAACCCTGCGGAACCCCGAAATTAACCACATTACTGGTACTAATTTAATTTACTAATACTAATTACCACATTACTGTTACTAAACTGTCATCAATTTTAACGCATTTCATTCGACCAAGCAAATAACTCCTGAACTACTCGTACACTACTCCTCTTATTCTATATCTATGTAATTTGGCAAGAAGAACAGAGTGATCTACAGTGTCAAACGCCTTCCTGAGATCAAAAAACATTCCTCCAACACTCCTTCCCCAATTAATATTTTCATAAATTTCAGAAAGAAAATTCAATAACGCACCACCAGTGCTCCTACCCACATTGAAGAAAAATTGATTCTAACTAAGAATCTTTGAGAAGTCCAAAAAGTTAAGCAATCGAGAATACATAAGTTTTTCCAATATTTTTGCGAATATGGATAATAGCGAGATAGGTATATAGTTGTTTGGGTCCTATCTATCGCCATTCTTAAAAATTGGAACAACAACAGCATGTTTCAATTTAGAAGGGAAAACACCAGTCTCAAAGCTGATGTTGTAAATGTTAGTGAGTATTGGAACAATTTCCTCAGCTACAAACTTAACAAGGTTAGTTCTTATATTATCATAACCAGATGCCTTTTTCCCTTTAAGAGACTTTATTATCTTTACAACCTCATCTGATAAAACAAACAAACATGGATGCCGTCTCAGAATCTGTGCTAAAAACCTCATTATACCTGTTTATAGAATTTTCAAATATTTCCATCTTTCTTGTGTCTACTTCTACAACAGATAAAAAATGAACATTGAGAACATTTGGAATATCAATAGATGACGAGTATACGCTGTTTTTACAAACAATTTTACCAATACTGTTTTTATAAGAATGTATCTCGCCTATTAAGTATTTTACCAATTTCCATTGCTCCCTAATATTACCATCAGGCCCGTAGCCAGAAATTTGGTTTGGAGGGGGCCCAAAACGTAGTAATAATTTTTTGGGGGCAGGGGGGCGGAAATGGTTGATGGGTGTCTTGTAAGGATATTTGTTATTAAAGTTGGACTCATTAGTGAAAAACTGCTTTATTGTTATTAATATCATCATTGTATTTTAATTGTCAGTCACGCATACGTACACATTAATTGTCAAACAAAAGCGTCAATTTCAGTAGACAAAATTTAAAATTTTAATTTTCGCGATTTCTTTGCTACCATAATCTCAAGAACCTCATTCTGATCGATACCTAAGTTTCCATGAATTGACAGTACGGCGAGTGCACTAAGTCTTTCGTTGCCCGTTGAGTTACGTAATTAAGTCTTGATTCTTTTCATTGTCGAAAATTACCTTTCCACATTTGC
>JAGFPH010002847.1:87028-97531 GCA_018207615.1 Philaenus spumarius | reverse complement strand
GCCTACCATGTATGAAAATAATAATTTTTATAGATATTTCATCAGTAGAGTTGCATAAAAATGCATGACATTTTATATGTGTAAAAATCATGGAAGGTTTAACTTCTTTAGACCAAATAAATAATTTTTCAGATAAAATTTAGTAATTGGAAACATGAAAATTAAATTTTCCGCAAAACCAGAATTTTATCTAAAGTGAGTTTTATAGTGAGATATATCGGTGCATTTCATACTTGTTTCGTGTTATTATTTAGTTATTTATATAATATTACAAATCAATTAATAAATCTTTTAACACATTTACAGAAACACAAAACTATAATATTTACAGATCACTCTGTTTAAAAGGAACAAAATAGAACAAAATAAAACAGATTGTTGTGAAAAGTAATGTTGACACTAAACATTTCCGAACGAAGTATTTTGTGGGACTTTTTACTCACATTGACCCAAGGAACATTATCCTGAAATTTATGTATGAAATTTGGAAACACCATGTTTTTAATATTATACAGAATTTAAAAAATAAGAATGACAACATTAAGACTAAAAAATTCACAACAGTACACGGAAGTGAAGCAGAGGCTTTAGGTTGTTTGAACTTGACTAAGTGGTTTGGGCACAATTCAGTGAAAAATACTATGAGTAATTCACAACGTGTACACTCAACAAGAAAATATTTGGGTCAAACTGAATGCACACATAACATATAGTTGATATTGTTTGTGTTAGATTAGAAAAATAACCGACAGAAAACAGCACACCATAAAACATATTGCACTACCAGAATTAAAAATATATGTTAATTATAATAATTCTAGAAGTAAAGTACCAGATCTTTAAAAATTGCTACATCGTGTATTGGGTACAGTTTGCAGTGATTTCCCAATCCAACAGTGGTGCTTTACATTTATTTAAAAAAAGAAAACTAAGTAAGTCAAGTTCCTTTGTATACAAATCTTTTATTCACGTATTTTGTTTGAACTATTTAGGGAAATTAAGCTAAAACTGTTCTCTTTACTGCAAATGTATTTAGTAATATAATAAGTATGTTTTACCACCCTAACCTTTGAGATTATAAGTAGTCCTACTCAAACATGAAACAAAATTATAAAGTGGGTTAGTATTAGTAAAACTGTATTTCTTTAATATAAAGTTAATTTCTACAGACTCAAGGAGATTTTATACTACTGATGCAGACTTGGCCAGTCGCCTTAAAGGTGTTTTGAGTAAATAAACATACTAATTGTATAAGCCACGGTTAGTTCTCAATATGTAGTAAACAGAAATTATATAAATACCAAATTAATTAACAGAATAACATTTATTTATCTTCTTTATGTAGAGTTTAAATTGCCAAATAGTAAACAAGCATAAAATGTTTTTTTCTATAATGTAGTGACTTGCTATAATGTACTAACACATCGTCGTTTATCATTATAAATTTGTTTGTATATAAAGTGTTGTTTATCTATTTGAAAATCTATTTCAGAATGTATCAATGAAGAGGGTATTAAAGTTTAGAGTATAGATGGATGTCTCAAGCGTCTTTATGTACATCAAACATAATTATTTCAGTAGAAAATATAAGTTAAATATAATTAAACAGGTAAGCTTATCGCACCTGTGGGAATACTTATTTTGTTGTTTTTAAGTTACATTTAGACTATTTGGTTAATTGTATATTAAAGTTAATATTTTAGTTTCGTGATGACTAGAGTTTGAATGTAACAATCACTTTGCATGTATTAATAATTGCCTTCAGTTTATTTCTTTGTACGTACATAAGCTTGACCGTAGTCCCATGTTTTGTAGAAGTATCTGATATATTAAATTGATTGTTAAATTGGACAGAATCTTCTTTTAAATTTCTTATTAGGTACGTTTTTAATCGTTGGCATCAAATTCTCTATAAAGAAGGTTCAACCAAATTACTTAAAAATTATCTTGATTTTAAATAGTAAATTTATTTTATGATAATTTTTACATTTATGATCTGCAAATGATTTCATTTTTATTAATATGGTTTAGCCTCTAGTTCTTTCTTTAACACGAATAAAAATGTATAATCTACTTACATTTTATGTTTTTTTTAAGTGATATCTTCTATTGGCCCGTTGGTCACTTTCGCTTGACTATGTTTCTTTTTGCGTAGACACAAGTCAGAGCGTGAAAAGGGAATAGGCGATACATAGTATATATAGACAAGTAAGCGAGTGGAGGGGGAATAGACGTTACGTAGTATATAATAATACGTTTTATAATATTAATATATTGTAATAATATTATATTATAATAATTATGCGAAAAATAGTTACCATTTTAACGTAAGCATTATTTATTTAGTGACTAATGATTTTGAGTGAGGTATTAGTGTATGCACTCTACATAGAATTCTAAGAAAAATTCAATATGTAAGTGATAATTATTATTATATTTGTGAGTTTCAAGTTTTGTAAAGAAGATTGATTTTGGTCTAACCGAAGTAAGTTTAGACAAAATTTTACATTTTGTATATTTTGAAAAAAAATTTACATTGTTTTATTTTACTGTAACTTATTATTACTCACTTAAATATAAAATTTAGCTTCATATTACAACAATGGAGGTCATACACGTTAATGGAGTATCCATTCCTCACAGAGTAGTTTCTTCTAAGCCAGATGGCCAATGCTAATTCTACTCTTTGGCTTTAATTGTACTTGACACGATTCACTGGGGTTTTATGTGAGGACCAGAGTTGTTAGTCATGTTTCAAACAATTGGCGCAGGTTCAAACCATACACTTTAAAAGTAACAGGATATATTTATTCAACAAAAAAAGAATATGTCGTAGATATGAGAAAAACGGTAACTTTTGGAACCTCCTGTGAAATTCAAGCAGCATCCGAAATATGTTTTATGAATTTCAAGTGTACAGAGATGGTTATTTGTTGTGGGAGAGTTTTGGCGAACCGATTGAGGGAGTAGAGAGGCTAAGGTTTACTGGGGAACGGACGAGAGGACACTTTGATATTCTCATTCCTCTCACACCTTCTTTACCATTGCAAATTGGCGAGACCGTAGTCTCGGTAAAAGACACCATCTGTTTTAAAACAATGGCTGCTTATCTGAAACTAAAAAATGACTTTATTGAAACTTTTAATGACTAAATTTGGAATAAATTTTGAGTGAGAACGAGATGGTGAATCTATGGAATACTCTGGGATTGACTACGAAAGTATATTATGGTGTTTAGAATTGAGCTTGGATTTTTGGCTACTTAAGGTGGTTCGTAAAATAGACATAAGGAACGTTTCTTCTAACCTGCGGATGTGCAGGTTCAGTGATGATCTGTTTGATGTGAGAGTATCGAGACCCTTCGGCTCTGTGTTTGACTCTATTTGTTAATTTTAGGATGAAGTCCTCGAGTGTGGGGATTTTGTGCCCTTGAGAGATGGTGACGTTCGATACGTACCATAGGGAGTTGGAAATCCAACAGAGAGTTTTGTTCTGGAAGAATCAAACTTTTTCTTCCAAGAAAAAGATAGCTCCAAGCTGGAGCTGCGTACGTAAGTACCGGTCTGATGTATGTTTTGTACATGGACAATCTGATACGAAGTGGTAGAGGGCTCTTGGCGTGAATGACTGGAAGGAGTCTGCCACGGACAGATTTAGCCCTTGACAGAGTTTTCTTGGCGTGATGGGACAGGTTTAATTTAGCGTCAAGCGTGATTCCAAGGTATCTGACTTTGTGGGTCCATGCTATGGGTGATTTGTTAAGAGTCAATTGGACTTTAGGAAATCTACGTAGTGAAGAAAATTGGATGGCTTGCGTTTTGTCTGTGTTCACTGCAGTTCTCCACATCCTGAGCCACGGCTGTAGGGCATCCAACTGTTGTTGACTGACCTACGAGCCATATTCCAGGTTCAGAGTCCTGTAGTAGAACATAGCGTCATCAGCAAATAGTCGCAGTGATACTTTGGGGATGACTGGAATGTCGTTAGTGTACAGAAGGTAACGGACCACTAACTGAGCCTTGGGGAACTCCTGCCTCGATGGGTCTAGGAGTGGAAAGAGTACCTTCGACAGCAACCTGGAACCATCTGCTTTCGAGGTAAGAGCTTATAAGATGTACATAGCATGGAGGAACTGGGCTGCGGGCTAGTTTGTAAAGCAGGCCTTCGTGCCATACTTCCTCAAAAGCTTTTGATATGTCCATGAACACTCCGATAGATTGGTTTTTGTTGTTCAAGCCATCAGAAAGGTCGTTGAGAACTTTTACAAGTTGGAGTGTTGTAGAATGTTCACTTCGAAAGCCAAATTGCTCAGGTCGAATGACGTCTTTGAGATGCTGGGTGAGCAGGGAATAAACTAATCTCTCAAAGACTTTAGAAATCGTTGGAAGTAAAGAGATGAGCCTGTGATTTTCCGGGTTTGTGAATCGTGATTATTTTGGCTCCTTTCCATAATGAAGGGAAGTGACCTGTTCGCATGATTCCATTAAAGATATTTGTTATTATTGCTACCGTAGTAGATGGGATGTTGCGAAGCGCGGTGTTGCTCACGTTGTCTATGCCAGGTGCTTTACGTGTAGGGAGATTACTAATGAGATTGGCTACCTGGTCGCATCTGAAAGGGTCGGGGAGAGGCCCCATGGGATAAGCAAGAAATTTTTCAAGAAAATTTTCCACATGTTCTATGTGGTCATCATCATAGATACGTGCATTTGGAGTTAATTGGTCTTCGAGTGAATCAGCGAACGTTTTATTTCTGTCCGTGGGTTTGTAGACTACAACATTACGCCCATGAAGAGGGTGATTGGGAGTTTTTGTTGCTAGGAGCTGGCGATTCAATTTCCATAGGGACCCGTTTTCTGGAGTTACTGTTGATAGGGATAGGTCCAATTCATCCTCAGTATGGGTGGCTAGTAGCGACTTTACTAGTTGGGTTTGGGCATTGAACGGCCTCTTGTCAGAGGGTGCTTGCGAAAATTGCCAATTTCGGTGAAGTTTTCTTTTCTTGGCCAGCTCCTCTTTGATGTGAGGAGGGAGTCCAGCCTTAGTCCCAGTTGTAGGGGAAGTGTAATCACTGGAGTTTAGTGCTGCGGTTATGATAGTATGGAGATGGGTCACCTGATTTTCGATGTCAGCTGGGGTATTGATGTCTGCAGAGAGATTAGGGGTATGCCTGAGAAGGCATTCTGTGTACTTCCTCCAGTTAATTCGTTTACCCTCCTTTTAAGGGGGTAGACGTCGATAGGGAGATGTGCCAACAGTTAAGATGATGGGGTTATGATCTGAGCTAAGATCGTCAATGCAGACAAGATCGTGGGAAAATTTAAAATTTGTTAACACGGCAATGTCAAGAATATCTGGTAAGCAATTATTTCGCACGGGATAATGAGTCGGTTCACTAGGACCGATCACTTCGATGTTTGCGTGATTCTGCAGGAACTTTTGCAGCACTCTGTCGTGTGTATTTGCGATACGACAGTTCCATTCAGGATTTTTGGAGTTTAGATCGCCCATTAGAATGGTTGAATCGTCCAATGAGAGAAGTTTTTTAAGATGAGTAATTTTAAATGTGGAATTTGGAGGGATATATGCAGAGATTATGCGTATATCCATCCCAAGGGAATTGATGCTGATTGCTGTATGCTCTATCGGAGATAGTGGATCGTTAGGAATCGTTTGATGAACGATCCGTCTGTGTACCAGTAAAGCCGTTCCACCCCAAGCATTACGAGCTTGAGTATTGGAACGATCTGTTCGATAGGTCGTATAGCATGGAATGTTGAAGTAATTGGACGGTCGGAGGTGAGTTTCTGATATTAGACCAATATCGATGTTTCTTTCCTGGAGGAAGTTTCGGAGTTCAGCTTTACGACTGAGGACTCCACTGGCATTCCATGACAGAATTTTGAGTTGTATATCCATTACGCATGAATAGGGCAACTAGGGAAGTTAGAATAGTTATGATGATGGTTCCGTTAGGAGTTTGGGAAGGATCTCTTTTGTTTTGTCATGATGTTTTGTAGAAATTTGAGGACGGAGTCAGGTGATTCCGCTTTTGGAGATGTCGTGGCTGTGGTATGTGTCCTTTTTGGGGGCACTACATGTTTTGGAGGTGGGGGAATGTTTACCACTTTCTTGTGTGGCATTGGTTTTGTGGTGGCAGCAGGACCCGTTGCGCCTTTGGTTCCGCCATCATAGCCTTGGCGTATGATTTGTTGGCGACATTGGTGACTGGAGGGGTTGGCTGGATCTCCATTGGAGATTCATCATCCGAAGACGATGTTTTTGTTTGGCATCTTAAGCACTATAAATAATGAAAATTTGATCAAAATCGTTAGAGCCTGTGTTTGAGAAATTTGCATTTTTGTAGTTTTTTATGGGTTTTTAGGGGTAAATTACCCTTAAAAATTAAAAATTCCAAAAAATTAAAAAAACGCCTGGAGATATTAGGGTTTAGTACCTACATACCAAATTTCATGAACATCGGACCAATAGTGTCCTCTCTGGTCGTGTATACATACTGACACACTGACAGACAGACACCACGTTAAAAACACTTTTTTGGGTTCAGGGAGCACCAAAACAAAAAATTCCACTAAAAATATTTTTGGGTTCAGGGAGCACCAACACAGATAATTGCACTAAAAATTTTTTTGGGGTTCTGGGAGCTCCAAAACAGATAATTCAACTGAAAATTCAAATTCGAACATTTTTACGAAAACAATACTTTCTCCATATACTACGTATAGGGTGGAGAAAGTAAAAACGAGGGAAAAAGACGAAAGCGTTTTTCTAATACAAATCGCATAAAAGCACATAGGCAAGCGGTAAAAAAGCCACTGTCTCAAAATACACACAGACTCAGCTAAAATACTTTAAGACGTAACATTTGCTGTAGTTAACCTTATTACTACAACAGCGAACATTGTCGTGTCAGCTAATAGTATATATTATATAGACAGATAAGAGGTGGAGATGGAATAGACAATACAATTATTCTTAGAATTCTCTGTTGAGTGCTTACAGTAAATATCTCACTTAAAATCATGATCCACTAAATAAATAATGCTTACATTATAATGATCACTATTTTTCGCATATTTATTATAATTATAATATTATTACATTATAATATTATAATTATGCAATTTCAAAATATGATACAATATTTTTTGACATTATATTTACTCGTGTAATTTGTTGACTTTTATTCTCCTCTAATATTAATACCGATAAAAATATAAATCGGTCACAGAAGTTATGTGGTCTTATAAGCACACCCAATTTTTTTTTAGATTTTCCTTTTCAATCACTTTTAAATAGATTTTATATTTCACTGTAATATTTCTTTTAACACTGTATTGACTTGGTTTGTTATATTTCCACTTACACTAAGCCCTACTAAGCCATTTGTTCCGGAAGCTTTCTGAATTTGGTACTTTATTATATGATATTTTCGACTGATTTTAGATTATTAAAGATTTTGACTTTCGTTATTATAAGGTGAAAATCGATCTCATTTTAAGATGAAGAGTTTGTTTGGATCTTAAAGGCTCAAGAGTTATAAGGATAAGACACCTCTATCTTGATGTCTGGACTTCACCTCCACTCTCTTTATTTTAGAGTCATTTTAAACTCGTGTTTCTATTGGCTAAACGTTTTGTTCGAAATGTCTCCTTGGATGTAATATATTTATCAAATGTATGCTACAGCATCGTTTCCTAATTGTCCTTTCCCATTTAATTTTGTTGGGTTTGCATTTTCTTGAGAACTTAAAACACTTATGAGTTATATTTTTACATCTGGTTTGTCAGGCCAACTGTTCTCACAACATGTCTGGGAATTGTAAAACAATTGTTTACACAAGTGTTTCTAGCATTCGTTGTAATCTGATTACAATAGTGGTATTTAGAGCAAAGATTTTCCAATACCAATGACTTGGGTTAAATTTTGTAATATATTCATTGTGTTTTGTTATTAAAATTTTTAATTTCAATATTATAAATATTAGTATTCACCCATATATCCCTGACAGGTCTTTTGGATAACTGTTAGTGAATGTATTCGGCCCATATGACCCATTGACCCATTGATTACCTCAAATAGTTTCCGAGATAAAACATTGAAAATTTAATATGGATTCCGAAGGAGATTTTACTGCATCTGATCTTGTGGTTAACTGGTAGTGAATGTATTTGATGTGGCTTTAAGAAAGGAAGGAAGAAAATAGATACTTGCAATAAATCCATCTTTCTATTGATCCAACAATTTAATTCAACAAATCCTCTTCATTTTTGAGGTTATAAAATCTAATACAGTTTTTGGGCAGAGCGTTTAAACTAAATATTTGTAATAGCTATATAAAATAAAATAAATATATAGTTTTTCAGTGCGAAATGTTTTAGAGTATAAATTTATTTGGTTGTACAATATGTTCTAAATAATTAACTATTGGCAACATGGCCGTTGAAACAACCGTCGAGTTCATTTTATAAAATATTTCGAGTTCAACATTGAATGAAAGGTTTCTTGTCAATGACTACCTTTGATATCTACAGAAAAATATTTTATATGCACAAAAAGCACATAGGACATAGAACAAGTGTGTAAGTGACAGATCACACTTTACTAATAAATAACTAATAAAGCAATTTATAAAGCTGCAATGCTAGTTTTACTTTTTTTTATGCAAACAAGAAAATAATTCCTCTAGGATGTATAGTAAATAACGTTGCAGTATCAAAGAGAATGCGTTAAAAGCACGACTGAAAGCTAGTTGTAAACCAAACTGTGTAAATTACAAATACAGCTCCTTTTTGTGCCCATGCATTTAGTTCTTTAAGTCGTGAATCCATTTCAGTAGTTCTCCGAGAATAAATAACTTTAAACCATAGCCCATCATAACAGGAAGCAAATAAAAAATCATTAATAATAAATATTGTCTTTATTCCTTTAGGCCTACTATGAGCACACTTAATTTCAGAATACATTAAACTATTTGTCGTTTAAGAAATTTTTTAGACTTGTTGTCAGTGTCATTACGGGTGAATTTTTACAGATATATGTTCTTTTTCTTCAACCTTTTGTACTCTATCTATTTGACACTTGGCTGCTCCACCTGTGGATTCAATTAAAATATGACTGTTTGAAGAATTATGATTGTAAATTTGTAAATCCTACAAGGACCCTTTTACTAAAAGACAAGCAATTTTGACGCATATTTACTACCAGTCATCAAGGTGAAACAAACCCATAGCCTATAACACTTTTAGGTTCTAATATCAAAAAGAAGTCAGCTGGTTATTGAATCAGCTGACTTTTTGAGCAAGTAGCGAATGACTGCTATAAAGTCGTAACGCATGCATTAAAAACATCAGTTTATAATAATTTTGATAAATTAAATATTTTATAATAATAATAGATATAAACAATTTTAAAACTTTATAAACAGTCTTTATCTCATCAAACAATATCTAAGTAAAGTTTATTGGGATTATTAATCTGACGGAGTGCAATTTATTAAGGTTGTTTAAATAGGAAGTTAATTTAAGGATATCGAGCCTACTAACAAGTATTTCTGCTGCATTACTGCTGTGTAAAAGGATATTATGTCCAACTAAATGTACAGCGCTCAATCCTTTCATAAATTACTTTATAAATCATTGTAATTAATTAAGCATATTTTGGGATGAGATCAAAACCATTATTTATCATAATTTCTAGCTGGAGAATTTAACAAGTCTAGGCCCTATGTAACAAATCTCATTACGAATATTCCATAATTTTGTAAAAGTTAGTTTATATAAAATTTTGGTATCCATAATGAGTTTACGGCGACTTCATTTTAAGTTATTGAGTCCCGTGAAATATAAACCAAGTAGTTTCAACACTAGGAGATGAATCTGTGATGATATTTATATATCTACACTGGATTCCACGTTCACCGTGCAGTACAGAAAGCCCATAAGCCATGTTATCCAGAAGACAGTCTCAGCTATACTAGCCAAATAAAAAAAAATCAACTCCCATGCAATGCTCGGTCAGTTGACGCAACCCGCATGACAATAAACGTGATGTTCCTTGTAATGGTAGTATCATAAAAACTCGTACAACTTTACATGGCAAAATATTGTTTAATCCCATGTTGTAAAAGAATGTGAGTAGTAAATTGAAAAACACAAATCCATAAACAGTTGGTTTAAGTTAAATACTGAAAAATAAATAATTCAGATTACTACTTCCCATGATGTACAGTATAAGAAATATGCAACTAGAACAACTTAAATAGCTTCAACTATTGGTTGATTATAATCAAAACTAAAAAATTGCAAATTAACCTTACCAGATTATTTAATAAACATTCAATATTTACAGGACAGTTAATGATATAGAATGTGCATAAGAAATTTAGAAACCGATAATGTAATCATCCTTATATATAATTCTGTAAGCGAAATTTTAGATTCAAAATTGTGGGAATTCAGTAAATCGGAGGATGATGGGAGA